>JAGDQP010006632.1:59308-71183 GCA_022664845.1 Lepisma saccharinum | reverse complement strand
CACAAAATCCTGGAGTGGTTTTTATCCCGATAGCTTGATGTGGTTGGGCCAGCGTGAAGTTGGCCCAACCACATTGTTTTCGATTTCTGGGCTAAACCGAGCGTGCACAAAATATGGGATAGTGTGCACAAATTAGCACAAAATATGCACAAAATCCTGGAGTGGTTTTTATCCCGATAGCTTGATGTGGTTGGGCCAGCGTGAAGTTGGCCCAACCACATTGTTTTCGATTTCTGGGCTAAACCGAGCGTGCACAAAATATGGGATAGTGTGCACAAATTTGCACAAAATATGCACAAAATCATGGTGTGGTTTTGGTCTTAAAAGCTTGATGTGGTTGGGCCAACTTCACGTACCTCTTTCAGAGCGTCACTCGAAGAACCACCCGTTTCATGATCAACTCACACTATACGAAATACAGGAATCCTATTTTTAATAGGATGGCGTCACAGCCCAGATAGCAGAAGCAACTCTTGAGCAACCTGAAGATCTAACGGAGTGCGGCTATATTACTCAACGAACAAATGGATGTATATCACAACATGCACATCAAACTGCATGCATGTGTCAATATCAATGATGGACACTTCCAACACCTCCTTTAGGGACATTGGTTACAGTTCATTTACATATGTTAGGGATTTTCGACACTTGTTTGTTAAACTTTCTCGGAGTTTCTCTCTCTCTCTCTCTCTTTTGTTTAAAAAAAGAACTTAATGTTTAACTTTCTTGACTAGCCAGTTTAAGGGTAGTAAGGATGATAACTATAGATCAGTTCTAGGGCGGCGATTCGGGTTCAAAACCTGTTCATGCAAGTTACTTGACTAAAGATTTTTCATGCTTTTAATCAGTCCAAACAGGAATATCCTGGTATAATTAGCTAAAAATTACATATTTCTTTCCAAAAAAAAAAAAAAAAACGCTTTTGAGACCTGACACAAACGTAGGCCTTACAATCCCCAGTAGCACTCATGTTGATTAAACGTTGATTAAACCGTATAATGTTCGCATGTTCAACGGTTGTATACAACTAAAAAACGTTGAAACAACGTTAAATCAACGTTTCTTGGTTGTATACAACTGTTGAAAAGACGGACATTAAACGGCTTTATCAACGTTGAATCAACGTGTGGGCTACTGGGGATCGGATTCAGTCCTGTAATATTCCATATATAAATATACTGAAAATAGTTGAGCCAGTTTGAGCATTAGAGAGGCACACAATTTCGAACCAAGTAGATGGCCACACTGACAGAAGTTTTCCAAAATTACCTTGTTTTAAGTCGACGACAAATGAAACTGTTCAGACTGCGGCCACTGTTTTTTTCTTTTCCTACCTACCCCTGAAAGAGAGCTCGTCGAAGGACGTGATCTCTTAGGTATGTGACAAGACTTGGGCATACTGTCGCTATGGCCCATTAAAGAGAATTAAGAACATAGACTGACAGAAATCAAAATAGTTTTTTTTTCGTGGCCTTTGACAATATGATTATTGCGGAAAGAACTACTTATTTTTTTTTCCTGTCCAGAAATATTTTTTAAATTACCAGGAAGCTTTGATAACGTCTACGAAGTAATGACAGTTTAGCAACAAAGAGTCAAACTGACCACTTTTGAGGTGGTCGAGAAAAACAACCATGGCCTCACAAACAGGATGAATAGTCGTAAAAAAACAAAAAACTTCAATGCTACTACCATAAAAGGTAAAAGATGAATAGCAATCGCAGACATATGTCGTTACCATGAGTGAAAATTCGTGAATCCCTTCTGGCTTAAATATGTAAACAATATACACAGTAAGAATAAAAGAATTATTAAAGTCACGCATTGACAGCTGAGTACAGTCACATAATAATAGTTAATTTCATAGCGCAAATCTTTTCTATTTAGTATAATGACAATGGGGAAGAAAACGAGAAAAGAATATATGCCCCCTAACAAGGTCAAAAAAACGAAGATATTCAAATAAGTTCTCCTGTTATTGAAAAAGAGCGTGTGTCCTATTTTCCTAATCACGCTTCACAACCCTATAATTTTGGAATTCAAGAAGGAGAGTCTAAGTAACAATTCTCACGTAACAAATATCCTTATCATAAATTTTATCAAATTTTATTTGACCCTCATATCAGGCCAGAAGACATACTTTATTTTGATAACTGGAAACACCTATTATCCATACAACAACGTCACATTAAATTTGAACTAACATAAATATAATATATAAGCAACTACTGGACTGCCAAATCATAATAAACATTAGAATCACTTGGAGAAAAATATGCTACCAGAAGAAAACTGCTTACACAGCATAAAAAGAAGAATTAGAGTGAAGATAAAAGCGTTGAGTATTGATAAGGTCATATGTAAGGAAGCTTTCAGTACACATTGCAAGTAGCGTGCTACCTATCGGTTAATAATTCCATTAGGAATCCGTAAAAGTGCATCTTGCACGGATATTGTGATTAATGCGCTACTAGGACACGAAATTAGTCCTTAGTCACACCAGACTAGGTTAGCCAGGATAGCATTTTCAACTTAGGCCCTGACCGACATCTTGCCGTATCTTTTCTTCATTCCAATAATTCATCTCATAATCATCTATTCAGTCTGAGCCAAAGTTGCTAAAAGTAATTAAAAATTAATATCAAATTTTGATATTTCTTGCATAAGTATATACTTTATTCTGAAAAGTATTACATTCCATACCGTGACTGTGCATATTAGTACCGTGCAATTACGACAAAATTTGGGTCGTCCTAGACATTTAAATTAAAAAGATGAAACCTATTGGATCTTCTATCTTGGATTTCCCATTTGCACTTAGATTATGAGGCATAACATCGTAACCAATAAACGTAGAAGGCTCGTTCTGTTTTTATTATTTCTGTATTATTACGGGTAATATAAAAAGTTATCATAACTTTTTCTCCACGAGTTCATAGGTTTAGGATACAATTTAAAAATTGTGTGTGATCCGTGTTGGAAATATATTTTTCTTTACCTCGTACATGTTAGCAGAGTCAAAATATTAGAAAAATGTTCGAGTAAAACTTGTAGGGAATTTTATAAGCTTTAAAATGGTGTATATATTGACACAATGTATAATGTCATAGTTGTTTGATGTATCTGCAAACATCATGAGTCTGGTTTGACATGGGAAAGAGACTGCTCTATTTCAATGTAAATTGTCCAGAGAAAATACGATCTAGGGTGGAAAAACTGCAACAAAAATGATTTTCTTCGCTATTATATATGAAAAGATGTTCTAAATAACATACCAGATATTTACACAGTTTGAAGTCCTAGAACTGGTAGCCATTTTTTTTTAATATGTCAAGAAAGGTTTATTTGCATTTATTTAATAAACCATGACCAGTACAAAAATTTTGCAAGAAAACAAAATGAAAGAGCGTATTGTTTTCTCTCTGAGCCATTTTAACGATCTTTTCAGCTAGAATGAACGGCTACAAAGTTATCATTTGTTGTTAATTTCAACTTGTTAACAGAAAAGCATATTTAAAAAAAAAAAACTTTTTTTTTTAACTTCAGGGTAAGGAATAGTCTTAAAACATTCTGCTGAAATGAAAACGGCTATGGGAATAAGACCAAATGTTGGATATCGGTGATGGAAGGATGGGCTTTGTGTCAGCCATTTCGAAAGCCGACATCCGGGATTTATGTCAAAAATTTTAAATGGAGAAGGCATTGGGTGACATATCGTTTTAGGCTAGCTCGTTCCCAAAAATTCAAATGTGATTTTTTTTGTGCAGGTTTATTTGTTTAGGAGAAAGGGACTATGAGATCTCGTTTTTCGAGAAAGTGATGGCTTGTCATTCTGTCGTTGCAAGTGATTCTTCATTCTAAGCCGCCATTAACGGATCGAGATTGTGCTGATGAGTGGTGGTAGCAGTTAAAGGGTGATTACAGCTGACAAGTAAAGTACCCGAAGTGAGGACTCGAGTTGCTCATCAAGTGATACCTTAAATTGAAGCTAGCGACGAGTATAGTACACCTGTGAAATCCTAGCTGCAGAGCTCCAGAAATAAAAATGTTATGGCGGGTCAAAGTTCAAAGAGAAAGCGAATTGTATTGAAACAAGTCACAACGAAAGGCAGAAGGACATTGGTTTTCAATTGAAATGCGATTCATGTGAAGGAAAGAGGCACGTACAAAGTACTACACATTGATACAATCAATATGTAAGTCGTCAATGAAGGCGTGTGATAAGCAGATACGTACTTTGCTCACAATGAGCACACTTGACAAAAGAGATGTTCTCACATGAGGTCTTGTAACACTCGTCACGTATATTAGAATCAAAACAATAATCCAATGGAGAAATCCAGGACTCGGGATCCTCATCCAAGTAGCCGCTTTTGTAAAACGCAAACCTGATCATGTTGCGAAATCGTGAGGCGCTGAATTGGAAGAGAGTGAAGGACTGCATTCGTAAAATGTTATCCCGATGCCAGAGATTAATTTCCGAGGAAGCAATAACTGTGTCAGTAATGAACCTGATAAATGATTTATATGGACGGAGGAAGTAAACATCAACTGGTTGGATGAAACCAGTGCAACCACCAGGAATTAAACGTTTGAACAGTGTTATATGATTAGGGCATAATTTATTTGATACGTTATCATCCTTATTTGCACTCCATGAATCCAGCAAAAGCAAGACTTTATCACGATCGACAGGCAGGTTATTCCAGAATACAGAATAAAACTCTTTTAAATCACTTTTGTGGACATCACAAGCAGCTAAATTCGCTTTCCATTTGAACTTTGACCAGCCCTAACCTTGTTATTACTGGAGCTCTGCAGCTAGGATTTCACAGGTGGACTATACTCGTCACTAGCTTCAATTTAAAGTATCACTTGATGAGAAACTCGAGTCCTCACTTCGGGTACTTTACTTGTGAGTTCAACGAGGGGCGTCATTCAGAGAGAACAGAATAAGCACACTCAACCTTATTCAAGATATTGAAGAACTTTGAAGAGACAGGATAAGTGTTCTACAGGGAATGGTGGGGAGTGGCCGACCAAGGACAGCAACCGACGGTAACAAGGCAACGGCACTTGCGGAAACCATTCTAAAGAGGTCCATACGCAGTGCCCAACAATTTCCGGCGGTTCCAGACGTCAGTTAGAGGTTCATATTATGGGTGGTGTATGAAAACAACTGGCATAGGTATAATCTGCCATTGCAAGAGCACTTGACGTAGGATGATCCAGGTTTGGGACTACACTTTACACTAAGTACTCTAGAGTAGTGCACTGAGGATCCAGTTTCTCCTTTGTTTGAGTTGTTTAGCGATGAGGCGACCTATATGTCCAGAGGTCAATGTAGAAAACTCTCGTTAATGGTCTGATGCCAACCTATCGTGGACAAAAGCATGTAAAACAGGGGTGTGAGCAGTCATGGTGTGGAGTGGTGTCGGATTGGGGCACACGAATTCTGGGGCCGGTGTTCATCCATGGCAACTTGACTGGTGAACGATACCTGGACATCCTTTGCAAGAACATATTTCCTAACTGCTGAATCTTGAAGGGGATTTTCCTGCTTTTTCTCTGTTAGTATAGCGCGCAACTGCGTTACGCTGTAGAGATGTGAGGGTGGTTGGATCTCCAAATTTTGAGATATCAGATCGGTCGGCGAGGGCCCATCCAGTGCCCCTTTCGTTTACCTGATCTCATGCCTCATCTTGATTTCAATTTCTTGAGCCATCTGAAACTAAGGAGCATCATGAAACATTAACGACCAACACGATGTCCGGCAACCAGAATGCTTGAGCCACCATTAAACTCCGTCTGTTACTAAAGGTCTATGAGGATTAAAAAAAAAAGCTTGCTTTCTGTGTGTGGCATGATGATTGCCACATTACTCACATACTGTAGGGAGCCAAATATTAACTTTTAGGTCCTACCTTGTAAAGACTTGCACATTCGAATTTTTGGGAATGAGGTACTCTAAACCGAAATGTCACAAGACCCTCTTCCCATTTATAATTCTGGACCTAATTCGAAGACGGCGGCTTTTAAGATGGCGGTATGTCAAGGTATCTTTCATAGTCAAGTTGCCACAGATGAACACGACACCACAATTCCTGTGTCTCAATACAACATTACACAATAAACTTACTCCCGCAATTAATTTTACTGTCTTCTGTCCACGAGGGTTGGCATCATACAAATAACGATATTTCTGTTTGTTGTTCACACCGTGGATACAAACAGGGCCTCATCGCTAAACAACTCACACTAAGGAAACATTGAATCCTCACTGCACAGCTCCAGTACTCACAGCGCAAAGTGTAACCCCAGCGTTTGGTCAACGGGTCATTTAGTGATGTTGCAATTGCAGCTCAAGTTGTTTTCATACACAATCCGTAACACAAAGCCCTGACTGATAGTAGGAACCGCCTGTAATCGTTGAGCACTGCGATGGACACCTTTAGAATGGTTGCCAGTAGTGCCGTTGCTTTGTTCCCGTCGGTTGCAGTCCTTGGTCATCAATTGCATCCCCTTTCGCGCACATATCCCGTCTCTTCAAATTTCTTCAATATCTTGAATAAGTTGGGTGTGCTCCTTGTCTCTTTGCGAATGACGCTCGTTGAACTCAGCTGTAATCACCCTGTTACTGCAATCACCACTCATCAGCACAATCTCGATCCGTTAATGAAGATTTAGCGCCATACTGAATCACCTTCAACTACAGAATGACAAACCATTATTTTCCGAAAATACGAGGTCACATACCCCCTTTCTCGTAAACAGATAAACGTAGGTAAAAACGACTTCCCATTTTAATTTCTGGGACCGTCTAGCGTTAAACGATTTGCTACATGACTCCCTCTCCATTTAAAATCATCCACATAAATCCAAGATGGCGGCTTTCAAAATGGCTGCCACGAAGCCGTCCTTTGGTCATCGTTGTCCATGATTTGGTCTCACTCCCTATAGCTATTTTCGGTTCACGACGGTGTTTCCAGACTTATGTCTGACCCTGAAATTTCAGAAACCGTTTTTCAATAATCTTTTTTAATAACGAGTTGAAATTAACAACACTAAAACAGGTAATATCTTCGTAACCGTTCGCTCTAAGTGAAAAATCGTAATAGTGGCACACAAAATCTTTTATGAGATAAATGTAAATAAACCTTTCTTGGCACCAATTTTTCAATAAGGCCAATCTCAGGTGCCAATCTGTGTAAACTTTTAGTATGTTATTCAGGATATCTTTTTGTGTAGAATAGGAAAAAAAATCCTTTAAGTTGCAGACTTTTCACACTAAATCGTATACTCCCTGGACAATTTACATTGAAATCGTACAGTCACTTTTTCATATCAAATCTGACCCATGATGTTTGTAGATACATTAAATAGCTTTAACATTATACATTGTGGCAATATATACATAATTTCATAGCTTATGAACTTTCCTACAACTTGTATTCGGACATTTTTCTGATATCTTGGCTCTGCTGACATGTGCGAGGTAAGGAAAAAAATATAACCAACACAGATAACATTTTTTAAATTTTGTTGTAAAATTGTTCGAAATTAGCTACTGGTAGAGAATAAGTTATGATAACTTATTACATTACCCGTAATAATAGAAATGTAATAAAAAGAGAACGAGTGGGGTCCGGATCCGCACTACCAAAGTCAAAAGTTACAATCACTGACTGTTTCAGTGCATACTCAACGTAAGCTAGTGTCTGCACTAGTACGTTAATTGGTTCATTGTTAGCGAAAGTTTCTTTCATGAATTTGAATATATTTTAAGGCCCTTAGGCAACTTTTAGCTTAGACCTGGATTTGGTAGGAGAGAGGCTGTGGGTGAGATTGTAGACCAGGGCTTAGTTTGAAAATATCATCACTGCATTTGCCTGGTGTGACAGAAGAAACCGTAGAAAACCCCTCAGTCAAGATGTTTCACTACACTGGGATCGTTCCTAGGAATTACCGATTACTAAACTAATGCTCTATCAAGTGACCTACGGCCAGTCATTAGAGGCTGTGGGTGAGATTGTAGACCAGGGCCTAGTTTGAAGGTATCATCAATGCATTTGCCTGGTGTGACAGAAGAAACCGTAGAAAACCCTCAGTCAATATGTTTCACTACACTGGGATCGTTCCTAGGAATTACCGATTACTAAACTAATGCTCTATCAAGTGACCTACGCGCCAGTCATTAGTTTCTAAAAGAGATACTTCAATTACGACAGAAAGGTTACTGGTAGAGAATGAAGAATACAAATGTGTTATATTTGTAAATGGTAAAGTTCCCCACGCGAATGAATAAAGAAAGAAGAAGGTTGAGACTAGTGAAGATGATGAAATGAAAACTATAGGAATAGTGATTGGAACGAATGAAAAGAGAGTACAAATAAAAGTCGGAATGTTAATGAAGTAAAATATGAATTTAAAAATATTATAAATAAGGATAGAATGGGCAAGAGAAATGCTGAGAAATGCATTGATGAAGATCAAAATCCTTCTGTGAATAGATGAGGGTAGAATTTAGGAAGAAGGGTTAATTAAATGTGTTATATGGAATTTTCTGTTAAGTGCAAGCGAAGACATGGAATCTACGATTGAGCAATGATATAACGTAATTCATTTTCAGTAAAGTCATTCCTACCTATTGGTGTATTGCAATTTAATAATAAACTGACGAAATTGCCATATAGCCATTAGTCATCCATGTAATGTTTCCTTGAATATTTAATTGTATTTTTCTTAATGGAAATAACCTCCTGCAATATAGTAGTCTTGATTAATGTAAAAAACGAAATCGTGCTTGTTCTTTACACTTTGGTGCTCCCAGTTACATAGATGTAACATGGGGAAATAATGCTATAACTTGAAATTTAGATAGGTTTTGTCCTTCATTCCTACTGTTGCTGAGTTTGAAGACTTCTTTCAGCGCCATCTCGTATTTTTCGGAGGAAATACGCATCATCCTTTTTTAAACTTTAATCAACTCAAAAAAACAAGAAGTTAGATGCTAGTGTATTTATAGGAAACAATAACTTTTTAAGATTATTTTTTAACTCCCAATGTTAAAGATATATCACACCGCTCCTAACGCAATCAGTAAATTCACAACAAATACTTTTTGATATGTTATAAAGTTTGGGCATTAAAGGGTTAACCTGTTGACTGCACTATTTATCTGCATCGGTGTGTGTATTTTATGAATTGTCGATAAGTGAGAAAAGATGAGAAAATCTACTTGGCTATGAGCCTAAGTTAGCAACTTGTAACTTAAAGAATTTATTGTGAGAACATGTTTTATAACGATATTCAATAAGAGAAACGAAATAATTATAGGTTATATATTACAAATGACACACAATGTGCCACTGCTAGATGGCAGGATAAACGTTTGTCTTCAATGTGTTATTTTCTTTATACTAATTACCATTTCAAACTGACATGTTTTGCAAGAAGGTGGAAAATTCCTCGGGGCGATATAGTTTCATTGTTATGTAATTCTTGTATTTAGAGATAGAAGACATATTAGGATACATGATTTAAACACTTGCAAGAGGAAATCGTGCAGCTTGATCTTTTCGTGGTAACGGATGTTTCACTACAATAAAAAATATACAATAATTAGTTTAGTTTTCATTATATTTGATACGAATTCGTTTCACAAAATGAAGTTGTTAATAAAATACAATATTCAGGGTGATATTCGAAATCTTCTCGGACGAAATCGCTCTGAAACGAGGGAACCAACGAGACTTTACACCTCCGCAAAAGCTAGAACAAAATTTCTACAATGAAAATAGTATCTTAAGGCAAAACTCCATAGCACGAATAAGTATCTAGAGCAAAATTTCTGTAAGAACAAACTTAGTATGAAATATGCACATTGCACAATGAACGAAGATTGTACCTGAAATGGAAATTAATGAACATAGGCAACACACCATACACGAAATTTTCGCTTAACAGTTCTGGGGAGAAAATAAATATATTTTCCTCTTCCTACTCCTTGTAGAATTCGCTCAAGCAGTGATTGGAAGAACCTATACACAGGGAGATACGCCTCCTGCTTTGCTGAAACTACGAGTTCAAAAACTAGAAAAAAAAATCAGTAGATAACAATTAGCATTGCACCTACTAAAGTTAGAAAACATTAGTTTAACACCGCAATTAATTGAGAAATAACACAATGTAACTTTAAATTAGGTTTATAAAGAGAAAAATTCTAGTTTAAGTTTCGATGTGGAACCATCGTCTAATACTGGCAAAAGGTATAGTAATTGTGTAAAAGTCTTAAGCATCCGCTGTGACGTAATTTAATAATGTGTGGAAACAAGAACTTCAGAGAAAAATCTGAGGTCGTTGGTTCAAGTCCCCTCATATTACCATTCACTTTTTCATAATTTCATTTTGAATAAAACATGTGAAAAAATGTTAATTTTACAGAAATATTTTAAATTACACTCCAATACTTGGATAAAATGATGAGCTCACAGAAATATGTTACGCTGCCATATTTAACACTAGAAACTTCGTAAGAGATGTGATTAAGGGAATCAAGCAAGGAAGTAAGCTAGCCGTAGAGTTCAATCCATATCTACCAATTACACAAGGCAACATTTTAAAACTTTTTTCCGAAAAAAAAAAGTTTCTCTATTCTTTATTAATTTGGGCGTGCTGATTTCAAATTTGGCGATAGAATTATTATAACAAGTAAGGGGTTTGTGTTACGACGTCTTTTACTTTTTCGTATATAGATCAAAATTGACTGTTCATATTGTCTTGATTTTATGAATATTTACATATTTTAGATCACAACACAGGCTATCAAGCACAGAAATACAAAGAACAAAAATCCTACAAGAACAAATGCAACATTTTTTTCTAAACTTTGATGATTTTTTTCGTGGAATTGCCCAATTACGTATGTTCCAGTTTTTACGTAAGGTGTGAAAAGAAATGTTAATAACATTTCATTCTGATAATAATAACATTGAGAAAGGAACTTTCATCAATAAAAAGAGATGTTTTAACGAAGTGAATTTTTATACTGCTATTATATGTATAAAAATATACATTGTGGATTTTAACGAGACTCTCTGGAAGAAACATTAAGTGCAAAACCTAGAAAAAGCAACCACAGGCCTGTTCTGTTACGAAAACAACTGCGCAGATGGAAATAAATATAATTACTTACACAAGCAGTTAGTTTGTTTAACTATGGTCCACTTGGCGTGACAATATGATCGTGTTTTAATAAGACAAAACTTGACAATATTTTCTTAGCTCTAAAACTAGCTCATGGTTTGGTATCTAAATCAACGCGAATTAACATGGTTTCGAGTCCTGGTCGGAACAAGGATGCTTTTTCTCCTGGTGAATAAGACTATAGTAACTTCTTTTCGTGAAATGACTAAAGTATAGAATTTACGAGCAAGCATCCAAGCTGTCTGTACTATTACGTCAGAGTGTGACCTTTAGAAGTCTTTTAAACAGCCATACAAAATAGTGAATAAGACTTTCCCACGCTAGTATTGGAGTTAAATTTCTTTCTTCTGATACTGACAAATACAATTGTAAAACTATCTTAGTAGGTAGGGAACTAATCCCGATGTAGTATAGTTGTTAACGTGCTGTACTTTTAATCTGTAGCTCTAGGTTCGATTTCCAGTTAACACATGACTTTTAAAAATAATATAAGAATGATGCCCTGGCTGCAAAATGAAAATTATTGGACAATCGAGAGATTAATAAGTGTGTGTATGTTCGTGATACATCAAAGATTTTTTTCTCGGTTAATATCACTTTTCTTTTCACTTCTGCTTGATTTTTTTCTTTCTTAGATCTTATAGTGTTTGTCTTTTCCTTTAGTTCT
>JAGDQP010006632.1:31342-59298 GCA_022664845.1 Lepisma saccharinum | reverse complement strand
TTTTTTCTTTCTTAGATCTTATAGTGTTTGTCTTTTCCTTTAGTTCTCTTTCTCTCTGTTTTTGTTCGGTTATGTGTATATCTGTAACATCTCTCTAACTGTGGGTGTTCCTCTCTCTCTCTCTTCGTATATGATTTGATCTCTTTTCTTTTAAATTCTTTCTCTGTATCATGATTGGACTTGATATGGAATATGTAAAAAAAGAGGTCTAAACAATTAATTCCCTTTCATTTCTGTAAGTTCCTATATCTTGCAAAATAAATAAAATATGTATAGGTGTTTGTAAGAAAATTGTCCAGGTGATCAATTTTGAAGAATATTGCAATTAATGAATATGTTATACACCTACAATTTTATCTTCTCTTTCTTTCCTTCTCTCTCATACAGATTTCCTCTCTGCGTTTCTCTAACAGATAATTAAGTACATAATTTAATAGTCTACGTTTAATGTTATGGCCTTGGTAATTCTCTAACAGTGCTAGAGACTGTCTCAAAATGTTCCAGATTCCTGTATCACAAATTCAGAAATTGGGACAATCTAGACTTTCTATGTATTAAAATTGGTATATTCCGAAACTCGATTTAGCAGAGTTTTGCACACTCTTAAACAGAGGACAATGAAAATTTTCTAATTTACTTCCAATTACTAAATTAGTAAAGATGTGGATACTAGTTTCTTTCCTACAACTCTGTCATTTTTTTTGTCACTTTTCATATTTATGATTATGGGATTCTCACTTTCTACAATCGCGAAATTTCCAAATTCCGAAATTTCGACATTTTGAAATTTGAAAATTCTTACATTTGAGAATTAATTACTTCCTATTCGACCACCGCTTGTTCCATTCTATTGGTACAAGCATTTATGAATGTTTCGAGAAAGTTCTTGCTGATTTTAGTTTCACAAGAGGCTGGAAGGGGAAGAAGGAGAACAAGAGGCACCTGAAGGAATTTTACGATAAAAAATGCAAGTTGGGTAGACTATCTGATAAACGTTAAGAGTCACAGTGTTTTTTTTATTCAGAGTGCAGTAACAACATTCGCTATTTCGTCAGTACTTGTAAAAATATTTTATTCATACGAAAAACAGAAATGACGAGGTACACGCCGTTCTAAACACGATTCGACGTTGCCTCTTCCATCGCACACTGTTGTCCTTTGTACGCTTAATTTCCATCCTGTGTCACCGTGTAACAGTATCCTTGTTGCGAAATAACACGGGGGTCCTACTTAAAGATTCCGGGTCCTACTTTGATCACTTTTGTCAATACTGCATATTTGCCATTAAAATACAGTTACGTATGTTTCAATTTCTAGGTAAATTGTGACGAAAAATGTTGATAACTGCAAAAGAATAGATCAAACGTCCTTACTCAAATTATATAATATGATGTTAGCAGTGAATATTGTAAAAGTCAGATACAAATGACCCATACGTAGATATTATAGTACTTACTCTCTTGCAAGAACATAAATTCCACGCTGTAACGAGAATATTGAGAGGTAACTTCCGTATTACAAATAGCTGCAGACAAATACACTACACACACTTATTTATTGCCATTGCACGTTCTACTTAGTTTGTATTTAACATTCACTTATAATATACCAGCTTTCTGTCAACACTAACGACCTCTATGATGTTATATTTTAAACATAATGATTACGTATGTCCCGAAATGACTGTGTGAATACATATGCAACTGATTTATTTTAATGTGCCAAGACTATGGCATTCATATCCGTTAGAAATGCTGTTGTTTTTATCCTTTGCTTTGTCAATTCTTCAGAGTGATTACAAATGATTAATCGGGTTTCATAAGATTATTAAAAAGAGACTAATATACATACAGTAAAGTAACGTACAGCTAAAGAGTCGGGACAGGGAAGGGGAAAGGATGCGGGAAGGTGTTGGTTGGTCAGGACCCAAGTTGAAGATACCATCTCGACATTTGCCTGGTGTCATTGAGGAACACCCTGCCAAAATCCCGAAATTTTTGAAATAGCAAAATACTTTACAGGTATATTTTCCCTTAATTTATACTCTTTTTTCACAATTGCATATGAAAGTCTCATTCTGGTAAAAAAAAAAATACTACACCCAATGAGACTCGAACCAATGGAGTATACTACTCTACCTTTGCAGCCAACCGGCTGATGATAGTCAAGAACGTTTTAAAACATAAGATGTGTTATCTAAGGTGTTACCTAATCTTTCACCCATACTATATCGCAAACTGGCCAAATAGTGCGTCATAGTATTTTCGTATATTATTACCGGAAATATAAACTAATACCTCACGAAATTTACTCACAAACTAAAGTTCCTAGACCGTGTCCTTTTCTTGTCACATCTTCCCTGGATTTTCTTCATTGCGTGCCCTTATGTAGTATTTGCTTTTAAGAGTGACATATTAACATACTCGTACTTTTGTGTGCATCTCAGTTTATCAGAGTAAATTTTAAACAAACAAATGAACTTTTTGTAGTGTAAACTATGATATTACACCAGTATTATTGACAACTATATTGAGAGAAAAAAAGAAAATTAGCTGACGAGATTCGAACCGGCAACCCCAAGTCGTTGTACAACCTTCTACTTCATCATCTTACAGCATCACTTCACAAGCGATGCTGAAATATGGTTGTCCAGTCAGTATACATTTCTCCAGTATTTAATCATGGATTCCACTTCGAAATTTAAAGATATTTTATATTAGCGCATTTTAAAGTGATATTGTGTGATTTTAAAGTGATATCTCACTAAGCTTGAGTTTTCAATTCTTATATTTCTAACTTTTGTGTTTATTATTATTTATTGAAGTTCATGTTTTCGGCCGAAAAGGTTTCCTTCAGAAAGACGATCTATGATTGGTTACAACGAACTAGTGACGCGAAATCTTTCTTCCACTAGATTATCTACAATTGGAGACTTGGAGAGAGAAGAAAGAACAATATTGTGCACTTAATTGCTAACTGGAAGCGTGTTTCTCTGCATACAGAACATCCAATCGCTGCTGAGGAAGAAACAAGTGGGAAGATAGATCTCTCGCTCATGTCCAGAACTGTTTAAGCAAAGCTTTGCGTGTAAGTTGGGTGGCCTATGTCGCCGATTTTGCATTTCAGGTATTAAATTAGCTCATTGTACTATGTAACAAAGAACTCGTTTAAAAATACTTGCAAGCAAAGTACGGAACAAGTACATTTTAGATCAGAACCAAATTTTGCCCAGAGAACACACAATACAAAAGAAGTAAAATTGCCCAAGTATAGCTTCCAAAAACACTGGAGATGTGTGCCGTGATATAGTGACTGCACCTTGAGACGATATGATATGAGGTAAGCGTCAGAAGACACTTGTTGAAGTAAGAAACACACGAACGAGGAGCACCCTGACGCTATCAAGATACAAGAGGGGAAGAGGCCGATAATATACGTTATAACATCAACATGATGGCCATTTTGAAAGCTGCATGGATATACCAGAAGCTATATAAAGGGGAAGAGGGCTGTGTCACGTATCAGTTTGGAGTGAGAATTCTGTTATCGCACATTCAATTCATTTATCTTATCGTATCTAGAGTAGAATTCAAAATGAAACCTATTGACGTAATTACTGATAATGTCTCTGTACACAACAAAGGCACACACAGGAGGAAACACCTCCTTGGAATATTCATTGTTGTTTCATTCTGGACGTTCTGCATATATGTCTGCGTCTACACTGAATCACACGACTCCTTGTCTTTGTCGCGTCATGCATTGTGTTTTGTGGATACGGATATCCTTTGCGTTGGGTTGTTGTTGCTTGGCGGTTACAGCATAAGACCAGTTGTTTACCATACTCTGCTCGGATAACTCCCTGTTCACGTTACAGAGACATCAGTGGTTACGCCATTGGGTTTTTCCTTTTGAATTCTACTCCAAATTGATACGTCTCGCAGCCCTCTTCCTATTTACTGTATATAACTTTCTGGCAAAGTTTGGGTTCAGATCTGAAATATTTCATACATTTTAAAAACGATTGTGAACATGAAACTCCTACGATACGACTTTTCTGTTACGCAATCTCAGACTCGGATTAAGAGGAGGGATCTAAAAGGGTTGCAGCCCAGGGACATCACGTATTTGGGGATACCGCGCAAGATAAATGAGTTTACTTTTACGACTATAGGGGATAGAGAACAGGAGCCCTAAAAGAGTCTTTAGTCCAGGGAGGGTGGTAATACCGCATAGCTCCCAAATAGCTTAATTTGGCGCTGGATAACCTTCAGTAGATTATTGAGGCCACGGTTCAACACTAAACAATTGGCGAACAACTTGCGATTGTTCTTAACCTGGAAACATAGAAAGCTACAAGAAAGCATAAAAACTATTTTTTTTAAATGCTCCAAATTCGCTAGGATATGTTAACTTCGGTTAATTAAAGCAAGGTTAGCATATAACAAGGATTCTGATCTGATTTTCAATTTGAGGATGTACTGTAAACAACAGCTGTATTCTTGCTTGACAAAAAATATCAAGATTTTCCAACTAGAAAGTTTGGTCAACCTAGATTAGTGACCTTCCAGGAAGAGCCCTTCTCGCTCCCGCACCTACTTTTTAAAAACATTTCTCAATATATTTCAAAATCTAATAGCATCATTAAAATTTTTAGAACACAGCATTATTACTATTAATTACTATGAAATACAATGGACAGCGATTTAGAGATCTTGTCGATTGATGAGTACTGAGACTTCAATTAAATAGTGACGTCAGAACCTTTGAAAACGTATTACTCATCAATGGAGAAGACCTCGAGATCGCTGTCCACTGTATTTCATAGTAATTTGTAAGTTCTATTCAACTATGTTCTAACATTTCTGATAGTGCTATTAGTTTTAGAAACATTTAGGAAAATGTTAAAAAGTGGTGGCGGGCGCGAGGACGGTCCTTAATCTATACACGACACCATTACATAAACTGGCGCAGACGTTGTGGATTTACACAGTTGTGTCATATCTTCTCACTTCACGCATGGTACCTGGTATAACATTTAATCTTTGTGTGGTTATTATTATGTAGTACTTCATCAAACTGTAGTAAATGCCTTTTCATTATTTCAGAGCATCTACAATTACCAATCTGTTTCAGCACACTTCCTAACATTATCTTTAGAACTCAATCCCTGACAACCATTGAAAACAAAAGCGAAACTAATCTCTTTCCTACAGTGTGTCAATTCATATAAAAATTTTCCACCATCTAATTATCAGGTGTTACTACACTACCACAAAGCTTTCTTCTTGTAATACATACATTAGCAGACAAAATACACACTGTCCATTCCCACTGTCATGGAATCATTGAGCTACTGAAAGTGTTCTATAAATCTCTCTGTGTTGCTTTGGAAGAAAAAGCAACAGATTTCTCCAGAACACTAACGTAGATCATTCAGATGTAGTAAAGCTTGTATATTAGCCATAGATTTTCCTCTTTCGAGAACATCGAATAACGTCCAATGTTTTCTGTCGTTCTAAGTAGTTTTAATAGCTACTTGTGATGGATACGTACGACACACTTTCAGTACTGTGCAGTTGGAAGTGTATTTCTTCAATGTAAACAGTGTGTAAAGAGCTTTCTTAAAATAAAGAAAATCATTAGAATTACATAAAATAGGTTAACACGTTTAGCTGACTCAACCATCTTGTGTAAGTCTTGGAGAACCAAGGCCTTAGTTACCTGCGTTTTCCTATGATCACGAAATCTCTATCGTTAATTACGAAACTATGGCTAATGTCTAAGAACTTGTGTAGGCCTATTAATTATCTCGTGTCTGGCACTTGAAACATCGGGTGGAAGGCAAAAAGGCTTGGTTCTTAGATCAGCGCTCCGTGGTGGTGATTTTTTTCACGTCTTCCTGATTGATTTGGCGCTTGGAACAAGGATGGGGACATACGAGTGGGCACATCGAACATGTTTGTGGACAAGAGTGCTTTTTTTAAACAAAAAATGATATTTAGAACGTTTAGTATTTTACTCTTAATTTCTGGAAGAAGATACTCTTCAATCTTGTGAATCGAAATATACTCAAAAGTAATCTATTCCCCCGAGACGTACAGGTCCTCAATTGAGGATCTTAAAATCAAATGAATACAAGTAATATTAGGGAGTTTAAAAAAAGATTTGTGTCTATCTTTCATGTATAACGCGAAATATATATGACGTACTCACGTAGTACATAACAGATAAACTCGAATTTTTAATTTACAAATATCATTTGTATCTCTTTCCTTTCAAACCCCCCCCCCCCCCGCCCCTTAGTTAAAATACTACAGCATATAGAGCATCTTTCAGTATTGTAAAATTACGCTTGAAACAAGTTTGGACGTAATTAATGAAGCTGATCAGATGACAATTATTGCATATTTTTATGACATTTAGCAGTCGAGATATAATGTTACGAATTATTTTCCGAAAATGCCAGCCAGGTAGTAAATTAAAATGTTAGGATCTTAAAGAGTCACATTTGTTCTTTAGCGAACAACATTAAAAACAAAAAAACAAAAAAAACGCAGTATTATATACGGAGAAATCACATTTAATTTTTCGATATGTTTATCCTGATTAATGTGATATTAACGTATGTGCTACTATGTGGCAACCACTCAGTATTTATTTAACACAGTATTGCGTTGAAATAATAATTCATATATTACTGAATTGGTATACATGTAACATCATTCTGCGTTATTAGAGAGACGGAAATATACAGGGTGATAACGTAATGCACGAACAAACTTGGACGGATTTAAAAAAAATAAGGAGAAAAGTCCTAGTCATTGGGCTGGAAATTCTCCCGCGTTTTAGAGCTACAGACTGCTGGAAACCTCCAAAAGTAAACTTTACAGCTTCATATCATTAACAGTAGAGCGGACACGGGATGCTATCATTAAAGACTTCAGATCTGCTCTATCCAAAAATGCAAATCTCAAAATTGTTCTTTGGGTACATAAAAGATACTCTAAGGGAAGTAGGATATTTTCAGACATTCTCTGAAGTAAGTAAAGATGGATCGAAATGGGGATGGAACGACTATTCACCAGGTAACAGTAATTCGTTTGAGCCAAGTCAATATCTGAAGCAGATTCCTCATGTCAAACAATTTTACAAGCTGTGCGGTTGCATGACAACCAGAAGTAAAAATTACGTACAGTAAACTGTCGATTATTCATGTGTGGATTATCCGGTTTGCGGGTTATTTGTGCAGCGTATATTATTATTATTATTATTATTATTATTATTATTATTATTATTATTATTATTATTATTATTATTATTATTATTATTATTAGTTTTACTTTGGTGAACGATCGAAAGTTCGATCCAACATTATAGTAGACTTGTCTTTGGTACATTGTTCATACTGTAAAGGGACCTCTCTTACGGTTGTATGTACTTACATATGTTTATGATTTTCGTTTCCTAAATCATTATATTAACAAATCAATAAAGATTTACGATTATTCCTTTTTTTCCTTTTTTGTTTCATTTTGACCTGTGATTAGCACGAATAATGGGGATTTTGCTTTACTTTTATTGAACCTTTATTTATCTGTTGTCAAAGAGATTAATGTCCAGTTCAAAGATAATGTATAGCATATTCATGCACACTCAAAGTTGTTTTATTCATGCTAATTAGGCAATGAAATTACAAATACTTCATTTGCGAATCACTTACGTCCTTTGAGAAAACCTTTGATCGCACAATTTTGGAATATGCAATTTGAGATAGAACAGATTTGAATTCTTTGACGATAGCGTGCCACATCAACTCTACCATTAGTATTATTAGAGACGTAAAATTTTACAGACGTATTCAGAAACTTTTTGTGGAATGTCTAGCGGTGTACTAACAAGTGATAAATAACACATTAGTATTGTCAGTCTTTCGTTAGCACAACGCTGGTCACAATAAAAAGCGTTCCTGAATTAACGTTTATTTTCTCCGCGATTTCGGTAACTCGTAGCTCCGAAACGTGCCGGAATTTCCACCCTGGTCACTAAGACTTCTATCTACTTTTTATTGTACTATCGTCCCTCGAAGTTGAATTAAACAAATACGCCGAGGAAGACTTAAAGATAGTATAACAAATTATTAACGTGTTAGAAAATCAATATGATTCACAGCCATGTAATTAGTTTTATAATTAACCGGAACTGAATCACGATGTTACGTCAAAAAGTACCAAGGACACGTCATTATATCCTTTCTTGTGTAATTCATCTCTTTTTCATTAAGAAAAAATAAAGAAATCCTAACCGCCTTTGATATGCATTTGCTAACTTTCTGCATTCTTTCAAATATTCGCGTTGCATATATATAAAAAAAGTCATGACACTAAGGTTAAAGAGGTCGTGGTCAGAGAACTTCAAACATCAACATAATTAAGATAATTCTAACATAAATAACTACACTCGAAAGGTACTTCCCTTGTTTTCTTCTATATTCAGAATTAGCGCCTAGCATTCTTCAAGTGCATTATTTACTTAACCGCTCGCATCTTTTTGAAGCAGCAATTCATTGAAATGTTGAAAAAAAATAATGCACCAATGGATTCATCTATAATATAAGAAGTACCGGTATTTGTTCAATTTAAATTACATATTCTGTTCACGCCCCGCCCCTGAAATCTAAGAAGAAGGTCGAGAGAGTCACGAGGAGTCTAGGAATGACGAGCGCAAAAAACAAGTTCTAGAGATTTCCTTCCGAGATAATCCGTTTTGAAGCGGCATCCAGAATGTATATCTCACACGCATATTCATGCCAGAAGACAAAGACAAACTACAACTGATTATTACCTGTGACATTGACATATAATGGAACATTTCTTAACAGCTGCCGTTGAAAGAAATAAAGAAATTTGAAACACTTGGAAACAAATAAACTCTGTTATTTTTTATTAAGCTGCACGAAATATGTTCATGTCCCTTATACTAAAATAGATTATTCGTCATAAATAGAGTGCGGATGTTTTTTGCATATTTGCATGTTTCTTTTTCTGATATTATATTGATATGCTTACATGATTAAAGTTTGTTTTAGGGGTCTAAACACGAAGTTTTATAATGCATATAATAGCATATTTAGATGAATAGTGCATATTGAAGACGTTATTGCATACATGCATATTTGTGGGAAATACCAATAAAATTAACTATTGGATAACTCTAGAATTTCAAATGTAAAAAGCAGTTTTCAGTCTGCTGAAAGTGACTGGGGAAACCCAAGGTATGAAAATAACTTCTTATCGGTTTAACTTCTTATGGTCTGGTTTATATATAATTTGTACTTCAATGAAATCATTTTATCTTTTGCATTTTTGAGTAATTGAACGTGAAATTCGCCAATTATTTGAAAAAATTGTTACAAAATCCCCTGTGGCGTGCAAAAGGGAAGCGGAAATTTCTTTTAAATGAAACCGACTGGGGTGGAAATTTAAAACATATTACTTCATACCTTTCACTCAAAGTTGTAAGATGTTATAAACCCATACGGGTCAGCCGTTGCATAGGATTTCATGGTGCTTTACCTTGGTGTTTCTTTCAGGTATGCTTTCGGGGTGGGGTGTCCCCCGCGGATGAGCTGGTAGAATCTCCGCCTTATAATCGAGAGGTCCCGGGTTCGATTCCCTGTTGAACACGCAAAATTTCTCTAGGGTGCAAACCGAGTCGTGGTTCGGATCCCATTTTAAGCTGTAGGTACTAGTTTCCGTCCTCTATAGCCTCGCTGTTGTAGAAGGACGTTAAAATTCAATCTTTTTTAACTTTCGGGAAAGAGAGTGTCAATGTATATAGGCAATAGAAGCTTTTAGAATATATTCAAAACCTCAAGCATTTGAAGTGCACTCTGCAAGTAAAATTGCATCACTAAAATTATGTCCAGCTATAACTTGTGACACTAAAAGAACATTTTTCGGTTTACAAAAAACATACTTTCAGACAAACGTAAAAATTTCACTACAGAAAATATTGAAAAGCACATTGTAATTTGCTGTAACAGCAAACGTTCATATGTGCAAAAGTAAAATTTATTGTGTACAAGATATTTGCAACTTTGAATAAAACTTCCATTTCGTTATTTGTTTAATTTATTATATCCTTTAATGCATATTTTACAATTTTAAGTGCACATTCTTTAGCTTTTTCAAACATAGTTGCATGCATATTTTGGTACGTTTTAGTGCATACCAATCTGCACTCTAGTCATAACTATATTCTCTTGTCATGGATGCTTTAGTCTCTTCACAGTTAATAAATATAGAAATTAAGAATGATAAATGTCAGTAAAAGTTTCCAGTTTTCTTCAGTCTCACTAGGAAAATACCAAGATAGTACCTTCAACTTACGCGCTGGCTGACACCATCCTGTATCATTTCTCCTATCATATCCCGGCCTTAGCCTTAGATGTCTAAAGACCGTAAATAAAATTCAATGCAAGAGGTGGAAGGTTATGTTTATCTCTGGTCTGGTTGTTCGGGAATATGGGATGATGATCAGTCTCTGTGCAATGAATAGATGAGATATCTCACAAGGAGACTTACGGAAGTATAACTCACCGATTTTAATGAAACTGTGCATACTTGTAGAATATCGATAAAATAATTGACACTAATTTTTTTTTTAATTTGGTAATGGTACGGGTTTAAGGATAGAAACCACCCTGTGAACGTTAGGGGTGGTCTCCAAGCATAGACAGAAAACAATCATTTAATGTAGAAGAAGCAATACTGCCAGTGAGGGTTAAGACAGCTGATTCAGAATCGGACGTCAAAATTCAAACTGGCAGATCCAATATGGTGATTAGAATTACAAAAAGTCGTCTGGTTAGAAATGCTCTGAAGCTAGCCAAGAAAAATTAGGCCTATAGTTGGCAGGGGTTACTACGAGAAGGTGTCAGACCGATTTGAAACCCCTTTCTGTACTCATGTTAACGGGATGCTTGATTAAAGTGAGTCTCGTCACCTCTCACTATTCGGGGTGATCATTTGTAGTGAGTCCCCTCGCCTCTCAATAGTCGGGGTGCTTATTTATAGTGATTTATAGTATATTTAGGTCGCATGTTAAACCTTGAACAACGCAATTGGCGCTAAATTGGGAATGTTTTGCTACGCAAACTTACGTTCTTCAATTTTTCTACGGAAACCATAAAATTATTAACTTTGTATTTACGTAAACGTAAGCAGGCAGTAATTTTTAAAGGTTATATTTCAGAATATTTTGAGACACTGTCCGGAGTACCATAAGGTTCAAACCTCGGCCCTTTATTATTTCTTTTAGTTATTAATGATATATCTGAGTGTATCGAGAACTCCCATATTCTCTTATTCGCGGATGACCTGAAATTATACGCTAGAATTGAATCAATTGAGGACAGTGCCAAACTACAAAAGAACTTAGATAATGTCAAAGAGTGGTGCGACAGGAATAAATTTGTAATTAATACAAAAAAGTGCAATTCCATATATTTTACAAGGAAAGAAAAGTATGTTGAGTACAACTACTCGATTGATGGAGTAAATCTATCGAAACCTGAAACTGTTAAAGATCTTGGAGTTGTTTTCGATCCAAAATTAAACTTCGGGTTTCACATTGAAATGATCAGTAACAATGCGTATAGGAATCTTGGGTATATTTATCGTTTTAGCAAGGATCTCCATCTTGACTCAACACTTCTAAAATTGTATTACTCTTACGTGAGATCACAGCTAGAATACTCCTGTATTATATGGACTCCGAACACTCAGAAATATGTTAAAGCAATAGAGAAAATCCAGTGTAAATTTTTGAAATTACTAATGTATAGAAAAACCACATTATATCCTGCATACATATCATACAGGGAATTAGTGAGCAATTTTAATATACAAACTTTGGAACGAAGAAGGCATTTAAATGATTTAATATTTGTGTACAAATTAATACACAATCAAATTGATTGTATTGATTTAATTCCGAAAATTTTCATTCATGTCCCGAACAATAAAACTAGATTGGGTAATAGTGGGACATTCTATTGCAAAAAGCAAAGGACTGAAATTCTATATAAATCCCCAATTTGGAGAATGAGTGCTTTCTACAACAAAATTGAACCTAAAGTTAATGTAGATATATTTGGAATGACTTACAAAGAATTTAAAAGAACTGCAGGTGAAGTAATATGATTGTTTCTTGTATCTTGTAATTACTATCATGTACACGCAAGCACTGTAATTAGGCATATTGCCTGTTGTGTTAAATAAAGTGGGTTTAATTCTGATAATACAGTTTATTCGTACTTTAACTCTGATGCCCGAAATTTTCGTCTTCACTTTCTTTAGCGTTAAAATAAATTGTTGAATGGAATAGTGATGCTGAAAGTAGGATCAAAATTTCGACTCGATTATGTAACGACCGATTAAGTCTAAGCAGCGATTGGTTGATGATTGCAATGAAAGACAAAGATAATTAAGATCCACTCACTGATTCATAATCAGTTTTCGTCGCCCAGATTTGCAAAACTTATTAGGTATACGTGGTACAAAAGCGGTTATTTGATAGAAAAACCACCTGAGTTTGAAAATCCCGTAACATTTTATTTAAAAAATTGTGCAGCATTTTGCGATTTGTGCACAGTTATTGCCGTAATATGGTATGCGTGGTGTAAACAATGTTTATGCATCACACACTTGTTTTACGAATATCATTACTGTAAAACATTTTCCCTATAACATAGTAATTATGACAATTGAGGATCTATGAAGTTCTGACATAGTGAGAGGCGAGGGGACTCACTATAAATAATCACCCCAAATAGTGAGAGGTGATGAGACTCAATTTAATCAAGCATCCCGTTAACATCAGTGTAGAAAGGGGTTTCAAATCGGTCTGTAACCTTCTCGCAGTAACCCCTGCTAACTATAATTGTTCTTGGCTCTGCAGAGCATTTCTAACCAGACGACTTTTTGTAATTGTAATCACCACATTGGATCCGCCATTTTGAATTTTGTACTTTTGACTTCCGATTCTGAATCAGCTGTCTTAACCCCCCACTGGCAGTATTGTTTCTTCTACATTAAATAATTGTTTCTGTCTATGCTTGGAAACCACCACCAAGGTTCACAGGGTGGTTTCTACCCTTAAACCCGTACGATTGCCGAAATAAAAAAATACATGTCGATTATTTTTCGATATTCAACAGGTAAGCAAAGTTTCATTAAAATCGGTAAGTTACACTTCCGTAAGTCTCCTTGTCAGACACACTCCAGCATTGAGGAATTCCGTCAGCCTTATTGTTGCAGTACGCGTACTTTTTTCATCTGTACGTCTGCTATGTACGGTCCTCAGCAGTAGTATACTAGTCCTCAGTAATAGTATAACTAACAACGGATAGACTAGGTTGACGTTACGTTTCGTGCTTTTAATAAGTCACACCCGTTCAAAGGGGCACAACCTTTCTTCGGGAAAGTGTTTTAACAATACTAACGAACTGATAGAAATTTCAGAAAGGGTCTAAATGAGTTTGGAAGATCTTAATGACGGCAGTATGAAGTTATAATAGTGATGTATTTCAGTGTGTGTGTGACGGATAGATGGAAGCTGCCACTAGCGGTGATAGTATATTTAAAATACATCGTCGTCTATTTCGGAAGGATATTGTTCAAGGTGAAATAATGTAATGAAATGCATAATAGATGTGTCGTAATACAAGGGTCAAGTTTCATCTCCTCTATCATTTCTGAGGATATTAAGGGACATTGGGTGTTGAGGCTCTATTCTGTTTGTTATAAATCTCGATCCTAATTGCACTATATCTGTTAGTAGTTGCGATAAATCTATCATCTCGTAAAGGTATCGAGTTGGGTTTAGAAGTTGGATTCGAAATGCTATTCTGAGGGAGTGGCGTTCTAGAATTGCTAATTGGTTTTACCATGTTGTCGGTGCTGATATCCATACTGTATGGGCATACGTTAGAACTGACGCATGAATGCTTTATATGCGATTAAGACTGTGTTTTTCATAAGGCCCCATGTAGTGTCAATGAGGTGCTTGAGAAGGTTAAGTTTTTTTTTTTGTTATTATTTTCTGAAGGTGGGTATTCAGGTAAGTTTTGTATCGAATACAACTCCAAGATAAGTTAGAGTAGAAGATGAATGTATTATTGTGTTATTGACCTTGAGGTGTAATAAAGTGAGATTGCGATACACTTGTGTTTTTCGACGTAGTGGAAGAAGTTCAATGGCTTGTGTTTTGGTGGAGTTCATTGCTAGTCTCGAAGTGTCGCACTAATTTGCGAATGCAGCTATTACTGTTTGCAATGCCATGTGAATGGTTTGAATATTCCGAGTAGTAGTTTAAAAAGCTGTCATCCAGAAACTAGAATAATTGTACATTAGGTGTGGTAGGGAGATAGACTACGTAGATTAGCAGACGAAATGAAGGTGAACCCTGTGAAACTCCTTATTCTAAGAAGATCGGATGAGATAATTTTTCGTTAATGGATATGTATGCAAGTTTGTTGGTAAGAAATGAATAAAGGAGTCGAATATAGTTGGAAGGTAAGCGAATATTGTAGAGTTTTAAGGAAGACCATTATGTCAAACATTGTCAAAAGCCTTCTCAAGATCGAAGGCAATCAAACAAGTGGGGACGAGTGTTTTATTGATTTTATATTGCTGGGCTGAGTCAAAGAAGTTGATCAAGAACACTGAATTTGGGTCTAAATCCTGCTTGATGAAGAGGTAACAAACTGTAACTGTTGAGATGACGATGCATGAGGTGAACAAAACTTCTTGGTAAATTGAAAGAGAGAGGTGACAGTTTTCTGTAACTGTCCAATCCTTCCTTGAAGCCCTCTGGGTTGCCCGGTGTATTACGTACTATGACCACCGATACTGCCGTTGCTCACTCCACGATTTCTAGTTCTCCACCCATAGCTCTTCACACTGTTACAATGAAAGTTGAAGATTTAATCTGAATATGAGTAACAAGAATTCCTGTCGTAAATACTTTGTTTCTCGTTACGTCAGGAAGTACGATTGATACAAATAAACGTCTACAAGAAAAGCTCCGTTTTGTCAAAAGCATGAATATGTATGATAAAAATCGATCCCGAACGGAAATCTTCTTGTTCCACTGACACAGTAGAAGTACTCAATAACAAATTACTCCACTTGTACCTCTTAACCTCAGCTCGCATCACAAATTTTCTGGTCTCACTCCACCAAGTCAGGTTAGTCAATCCGATTCCCTTGTACCTTCGCAAGATATAGACATGAATGGTTTCACTGTCCCTAAAAAGGTCGCTAAACCTGGTCAGAAACAACCTGTTGCTACAGCAGTTAACACCTCCAATATGTTTGAATCGCTGAATCTTGATGATGACTCTGTATCAACTGCCCGGTCTGAACCTGCCATTTCCAAACACCACCTATCTACATATATGGAATCACAGATAAATATCATCACTTCGGTAAATCTCTGTCTGCTTGCTGTTTGTCAAATCCAGCCACATGTCAAACACGACTCTGATTACATACGATTTCAGTTCCAAACACATGCTGATTACGCTAAGATTGAAGCTTACTGTCAACAGCAAAACTGTCAGTATGCCACTGAGCTGCCTAAGAAAGATCGACACTTGAAAATGCATTCCGCAAGCTTCCAATCGATACCCCCACAAAATACATATATGAGGATCTGTTGGACGTCGAATTTCCTGTTCTTGAAGTGTTACAACTGCACGGTAAAGACAAAGATACTCATGCCAAAAAAAAATCTATCCTCCATTTCTTGCATCTCTTCAAAAAGTGCCAGACACGCATCAAATATACCAGCTAAAGTACCTTCTAAGCTGCACAGTCATTTTTGAATAGTATAAAGCGCCAGGAAATCTGCAGTGATACCAACGTCAGCGACTGGTCCCTCACAAAAAACATGATATAATAAGCCCCGCTGTGTGAAATGCACGTGTCCTCACCTGGCTCACTTGTGCCCCAAGGAAACACGTGATGAGCCTGTGAAATGTGCAAACTGTGAAGGTGATCACCCAGTATTTATCGCGGATACAAGACACTCCAGACTGCTCTTACACGCCGCAAAGATACTAATTCACAGAAAAACATTATTCCTGCTTCTTCACAGACTGTTACTACTGTCACAGCTTCCTTACCTACCAATTCTTATGTCAGTAGCACTAAATCAACATCCAATGGTGTCTCCTTCATTCAAAAATCTGATAGCTCTTCAACTATGACATGGAACCCTACACATAGTGTTGGAAGTACAATCAAAGACATCCTTGACCTTTTTAAGGGAACAAATCTCTTAAACACCCTCGCTGGTATCAAAGACGGACTCTCGCGTATTTTCTCAGCTGACAGCTTGAACCAGCAAACTCAGTTGATCAAAGAAATGGTTTGCATCATTTTTGAATAATGGCAAAAACTAGGATCTTTCCTACACGCCACATACGTTTGGCCTTTTGGATTGCCGATGTTATTTGCTGATCAAAGAAAAATATTTCAACATTTCCTCACTGAAAACTCCTTAGACATCATACTTCTTAATTAAACTCACCTTCATCCGACTTTCTCCGCTACAATCCATAGAAGCTACTGGTGCTACTGTTCTCAATTCAGATTCTCCTAACATCCTTATTTCAGTCTATGAACCACCAAATGCTCCGCTCATCGTTGATGATGTAAGAAAGCTCAGTCGACTTGGCCCTAAAGGTGACTTCAGTTCTAACCACCTATATTGGAATTCTCAATATCCAAATCGTGCTGGAAGTGTTCTCTATCAAACTCTGCCAACTTTGGATCTTACTGCGACCGCTCCTCCAGATCCTACCTGTTTTCCCAGCATTGTGGGCGACCTGATGTATTGGATATGGCTCTCCATAAAGGAATACATATTTTGGATGAAACCTACACAATCCACGCTCTCGACTCGGATCATATCCCTGTCCGCCTGGATCTTCAGCACCAACATACTCCACCGTGTTCTCGATTACCCACCATCACACTCTCTGATTGAGACGCTTACAAGCAATTCTTTACTGATACTACTGACACCAGGATCACGTTAAACTCCACTCAGGATGTTGAGCAGGCTGTCCAACACCTCACCGCAAACTTTCAAACAGGCCTGAAACTAGCCTCCACTACTGTCACTCCATCGCATACCTCTGGTCCAGTTTCGCCTACGCAACTTAGCACACAAATTCTCATTTCTTTGAAGCGATTGACACTAAAACTTTGGCAATTTACTCGAGATCCTCACTGGAAGGTTATCTACAATTCTCTACACAAATGAGTTAGACAAAGAATTCAGCGAATTAAAATTCAACAATGGGAAGCCAAACTCCAAGAACTAGACAAACCCAACTTCGAATTTTGGAGACTTGCTAAACATTTTCTAACCCTCGCTCTGTGTCAGCTTCTCGCCCACTTCATAGACCTTATGGACTAGTTTTTACTACTGCCGAAAAAGCTCAAACCTTCTCTGGCATGTTGTAACAACAGTTTATGCTCAATCCAGAGCCTTACGAAGATCCAACCATTCGCCTTATAAATCGCACACTGCGTCACACCAAACTGGAAGAACCTTTTCCTCCAGCAGATGTCCATACTCTTCGTGAAATACAACACTTTAGTCGTCGACTTCGTGATCGTAGTGCCGCTGGATCGGATCAAATAACCACACAAGCTCTAAAACACGCTCCTAGAAAATTACTTGTACTACCTACTCGCCTGTTTAATTCCATGTTCATACATAGTTACTTTCCACAGCTCTGCAAAAATGTTAAGGTAGTTATGATATCCAAAGTTAGCAAATACCATCTATTTCCTGTCAACCATCGACCTATTAGTCTGCTATCAGTTCTCGGCAAATCTTTGAACGATTAATTCCTCGTCACTTACATCGTCACGTTGAAACACGGAATCTCTACCTCCACATCAATATGGCTTTCGACCTGGATTTGACACTTTCTCCACTAGTTCGTATAATTGAAGACATCACCTACAAGTACAACTCCTTTGGCCATACCATTGGTGTTTTTCTTGACTTTTCCAAGGCATTTGACCGTGTTTAGCATGTTGGCCTTCTGTACAAATTAATGCAATCTACTTTTCCAATATACCTCATCCGTCTTGTCCAAGATTATCTTTCTGATGGCCCTTTCTTCGTTTCCTGAAATGGTTCTACTACATCCGACCGATCTCTGTTAGTGTCCTTCAGGGCTCAGTGCTTGGACCACTCTTATTCAATTTATATTCCTCTGATATTCCTACTAGACCGTTCACAAATCTAACTACATTTGCTTATGACATTGCGTTATTTTCATCTCATCGCAATCTCTGATATGCTCACCTTCAAGGTCAACGGTATTTCGATCTTCTTCAATGGATTTCCAACTGGCGTATTAAATTAACACTGAAAAGACTGCTGTAGTTTACTTTACTCGCCGCAGACCTAGAGAACCGCATCAGTTCACTTTTTTGATGAACCTTTAGCAACACAGAACTCTGCCAGACACTTGGGTTTTGAACTCGATCGCCGCCTAACATTCGCACGTCACTTGCAGTCTGTTGCCAAACGAGCTCTACAACGAACACTTTCTACCCAATGCTTAAAAGCCAAGTTCTTTCTATGGAATTAAAACTTCGTCTCTACGTCATGATGATCCGTCCTGACTTCACCTATGCTGGGCCTGCTTGGCAACACGCAGCTCCTACGCATATCAAGAAACTTTAGATCACAAAAAATCGAGCTGCTCTCATCATCTCCGGTCACTCACGTGACACTCGTATCATCCAAATTCACGACCTCAACCTCGACCTGCTGATTGACTACATTGCTAGCCTCACACGTTCTTTTTGGCATCGTATCAGGACCACTCAGCATGTTCCTGTGCAAGGCATTGGCACCCGTGTATTGTTCAGATTCGCTCACCATATGTACCGTCCGTTATGATCTCTCACACTGCAACACATGATCCAATATTTATGAATCAATACTAGACTCTATTGCTAACAACTTACGAATTTTTTTGAAAGGATAACGGAACACAAATATTAGCTTTGCATTTCAACTGCAATTGTGTAACAATTAGGTTTGACGATCTTAATGTCTATCCTTCTCTTTTCTACACTTCTTTATGCAACATGATGCAACAGGGAAGTGACTGACAGTTGCACCCTTTTCAATGACATCCGCAACTCACAACAGCAACGAGTCTGCCCGAATCTTCAAACCATCATAATATTAGTCACGAAAATTTCTGGCTATCTTAAACGATTTCTAGATTAATTGTTTAGTGGTACAGACTCCAAAAGGTTGTTGATTAACAATACATAAATTATAGTTGTAATACCTATTTACATCATAATATGTTGCATCCACAATAAATATATGTAAGTTAAAGCACTTGGATGTATTCTCGTATATCCCGTACATCTTCTTGATTATATAAACTGAACATATATCTAAACACGTAACAATGAAATATATTTTACAATCTAAACATCTTGCGCACCATCTCTCGAGCTACGTGGCTAGGCTATAGTTGATTCCTAATTCCCAAATTGATTGTCACATGATGTGGAGATACACTTCATCATCATCATCAATATCCATCACCACCATTAAAATAACAAAACCTTCAAAAGAAGTAATCTTATTTCAAAATTAACTGAAAAGTAAGAATATAAATAAAAGTAATAAGTAGTACTCACACTTTTAGTCAATATTTTACAACATTTTGAAGTACCCGCGAAGATAAGATAGAAGGAAATGCTTCTTAAACTTCACTAGCTCGCAACACGTTTTTTCCTCAAGTGCGATGTTAAAGAACAGAGATGGTAGACTTGTGTTAAGGGTGTTTACAAAATCTATTATGCAGAATATTGTTCGACAAATGCCTGGACTCAAGTGCTCCCGAACCTTAGTTGAGAAATTCGTGAATTCGTCAACATTGTTTTCGCTATTTTAGTGACGTTCAACCACCAATGAATGAAGATGTTTGAAGACGGAATTTTTGTTTATCTGGCGGCACAACCAAGTTATTTCCAGACACTCTTTGGTCTCAAAGCCCACTCTCTGAGCGTCAATAGTATATGGTTTCTTATCCAGGCTTGTGGCAAAGTTCCAGCATCGAAGAACCAAGATAGAGTAGTTAAGAAAGGTTGCTTTCATGACCACTGGAATATTTGTTTAGTTCGCGTACTGGCATTCTGTCTCAGATGCAAATACAAGCGTGTTTCGGATTCTACTTTAATACTAGGCTCTTAAACCTTTAATTCCTGCTCTTAAACACTATGGCAATTGGAATGAAAATCACAAGGCATATAAAAAAGTCATCGAGGTTATACAAACTCCTCCTGTTTTGAAGTGGATTTAAAAGACGCAATTTATCCTCCGCTGAATTGGGAATATTTCTAAATCAGGGCAGTGATGGTAATTTACTATACTATCTGGTTTCTCTAGGTTTGACTAAAAATAATAATAATAAAAAAAAAAACTGGAAAGACTTTCCTCAAAATTGCTGGCACGGTCAGGATTCGAAGCCGCTAAACCATAGCGTCGTCACTAAATCATGAAATGGAAGGATCTTGTCCTTTCTCTACGAATTTAGACTTGTTCAAACTTTGAGCCTCTTATTCCCAATACAAATTTTTTCCTGAGTCACGGGAAGCATCTTCTTATCTACAATAATGAGGAGCGGTTTTTCTTTAAAAGAAAAAAAAAAGCTCGATAATTGCATCGAAGGTATTTTTGCAGAAGACTCCATAGTTTCTCTAATAAGGACTCAAATCTTTAAAATCCGGAAATGATGGAAACGAGATAGCCTAAAATTATATGTTACATGACCCTCTTCCTATTTAAAATTCTCGAGCCGAATCCAAGTTGGCGGCTTTCAAGATGGCGACCATGATTCTCATACAACCACCAGATGTACTCCTTTACCTATTGTCATTACCGAAAGGTTGGATCATATTCCTGTAGCGGTTTTATCACAAGTGTCTTCATACCTATTTCTTGAATGTACAAATAGGGACAAATCGATATTTCAAAATAATTTTTATTCAAAATTTTCAAAAAGGTTGGGTCTAACTGATGTCATTTTCGTGCTTTACAGGTTAAAACCTAATGGGAAAAAAATATTTCATGTAAATATCGATTGAACAGTTGGGAATTTTCCCTCGTTAGTGAAACACTGTTTCGCCATTGTTATTCTCGCTCTTAATCTCTTTTTCACAGTTTATATCCTCACTTAGAATAATATCCAAATATTTTAGACTGGCTACACATTCTACTTCTTCTCTTCCAATTTCGATGTTTGCTTTCGTTCGATTAGTTCCAATTACCATTTTTTTTTGTTTTATTTACTTTTATTTTCATTCCATATTTATCACATTTCTCCTGTATAGATATTTTAACATATTCTGAAGTGATGTCTCATTTTCTGGCAAGAAGAACAATATTAACCACAAATCTAATGTATTTGATTTTCATTCCTCCTACAGTAACGCCCCCTTCGCTTTCGAAAAATCTCTGTACACCTTCTTTTAGTTACCTATAAAATACAGTGGGCGAGAGACCTGTCTCACTCCTCGACCCATTCCTATTTTTTCTGATAATTCATAGTTCCACTTTTGCCCCCAGAGAATAAGGATGGAAGTAAAATAAAATTGAAAATTAAAATTAAATTGTTTTATAATAATTGAAAATATAAAACCAAGTTTAAACTATTGAAATAATTTTTAATTTTGTTCTTCAGTCAAAGAGGCTTTATTCGTAGTGTTTTTTGCGTGAGAATGTGCCTGGAGCTACAAACTTACGTATTTCTCCAGTTTACATTTCTTGTTTCTCTTTACGGAAATAAAGAATGCGACAGAGAGAGAAAAAGAGGGGGAGAGAAAGATCAAGTTAGATAGGGTAAGCGGAATATTAACTACTTTGTATCCCACAAACAGCCGTCTATTTTGTGAAGCATTAGAGTTTAATTTTGTCCTCACGAAATGGCATGACGTCTAAAGTTTGTTTTGCACGTACATGAAAGATTATAGCAGTGGATATTTTACCAAAAAAATGTCATCTTATAATGAAAGAAAACTATTCTTCTCCATAGCTTCAAGTAAATACTGACCTTGTATTGTTTGCTTATATGAGAAAAAAAATATACAAAGTGGAAACATTTATCACAAGCACGTGAAGATGCTCCAAAGTCTCTTTAGCCCAAAGGGGGGTTGAAATACAGGATATGTAAAGACACAGACAACATGCATCCGGTCGAGAACACCTTTGATTAGTTTTCATAAGACCTTTATTGTTCAAGGTATTAACTAACACCGCACAATGACTGCTTGGCAAGTAGTTTCCAAGATCAAGTTGTGCTCGATTCTCGGTGAGGAGAATAACTAATGTAATTCCCTTCCTTTGACTAAAGAACCCACAGTCATTTACCATATTTATTCTTATACTAATGGTTATTATGACAGTGAGGATAACAACTCATGGGATGACAAGAATTGTAGATTGTTTTTAAAAAGTTCTGGTCAACAATGTATGTACGGTAAAGCTTGAGCATATCTTGCTGTTGCATTTGCGAATTGCCAGATTGCAGCTGTTAACTTTTGGTAAACTCTATTTTGTATATGTCATTTTAGTGACTTACCACTTCTGCCCGTCACGATTACGTGAGTGAAATGCCTGTTAAAAACCACAAACATACAACAGGCGAGATTCGAACCCGTGACCTTGAAGACGTTGACCTAACGACTCAGACCACACCACTACCTTGTCATCTATTAATTTTCCGTGACTGTCCCATGAACACCTTTGCTAAAGAATTTCAGTGATCATGAAAGAATGCGCCAGGTTCTTCTACATATTATTTCACATACTAAATAATGTCAGTTAATGGTGGTGAAAGAATGGCACCCACGTTACACTGTACGCCCCATCCTTAGCACGCCACCTTCGTCTTATGGCAATTGCAAACCAGCATCGGTTCACCTTCCCCAGGGACCTTCGTGCAGAAAATCCATGATCATCCCCAGGGAACTTTGGGAACATTGCATAGAGCTAAACGCTTCTCGCATAAAAGGTGCTTAACACATTGAAAACTCTTTCAAGCCTTTGACCGGGATCAAATGTTAAGGACGACTAGTATATGTATCGAGTACAGAAAATCACCAGGACAAATATGAATATGTAATTCTTTAGCAGTTTGAAAAGTATGGTACTTTGTGATTAAACTTCAATAAAATTATTCACATTGTTATGCTTTACTTTTATGGACCATTTACCAAGTTACGGTGTTAGAGAGATGACGTCCCTCAGTGAGCAATTTTCAGGGACAGGAGAAAGAGAAGGTAGCTGCAAGGTTTTCGTCTACGTACTTTACCCTGTATTCGCTCGGTGGACTGAATGAAATCCTGAAAAACCTTAGTCAGTATGGCTAACAGCATCACTCCCAAAGGTCTAAATAAAAGTAGCCTAAAGTAGGCTAAAACTAACGTGAATTAACCAAAAGTTACGTAACCTATCTCAACATTGTTACGTCAGAACACATTATAGATCTCATTTAATAAACAAATTAAAAATATATTGTAATTTTTACTGGAGTAAATAAGTTTGCTATTGTATAATAAAAACACCAAAGTAACAACGAAATATACAACAATTACAATAAAACGAAAACAAATAAAAATCACAGTGCGAAACAAAACTTTTGAACCGATAATAAAAGCAGAAAAATAAGAGAAAACGAAGTCAAAGATCTTCAGCTTATAATTTCAAAGTTGGGCGAAAGTATACTCATAAAAACAGGAGTTTAGAAGCTTTGTTAGATATTGTCTTAATGTACAAAATGTTGTTTCCAATTACGTTTGAAAGGTTGTGCCTAAGTTGCAGAATAAATAGGAGCTGTTCTTAAACTTTCCAATGAAAAATATGAAGTTTGGATTCTAACATGTTTTTAGAAAATATATGCAAATATTTCAATTTAACTATAACATACAATGTACTTATTTTAAACGTTTTTTATGCTTTCTTTTTTATATTCTTTTAGCTTTATCTTCAGAAAGTGTCAATTAATAGGTGTAGCGAGTACATTAAGTAATTATTTTGGTAATCATAGGTAAGGGTTTGGCAATGTGTGTATAAATTATTTCGACAAACTTCTTAATGTGTACAACGGGGAAAAAAACATAGGAATTTAAAATCTATACAGCAGAACTGTCAACCTAGCGAGATCGAGGTGGAAATTTCGGTAAACATATGGAAAATTGTCAAATCACCAGGAATAGACAATATTCCAGCCGAAAATAATTAAAGCAGGAGGAACGGTACTAATCAAGGTACTGCATAAATTAATAAGTGCTATATGGAGAAAGGAGGAATTTCCAAAGTAATGGAGAATCTTAACAATAGTTCCGGTTTATAGAAAAAAAAAACGAGATAAATCGGACTGTAATAATTACCGTGGAATTTCGTTACACATAACATGATATTATAAAGTATTGAGTAATATCTTTTTAGGGGTGTCAGGGGATTTTTTGGGTGTCATTTTTGGGGATGTCTGGCGGAATCACTGTATTTAACAAGGAAAAACGAGGGAACGGGAGAAATTGAAATTCGCTTAATATCGGGCATTATGTATTTCTACTGAGTCCAGAAACTCCTAACCTCGCGATTAATATCAAGAAAGTTGTAATGGGAAATATAGAGAACGGTTATTCTGCCGGTATTACTTTACGGCTGCGAAAGTTGAAGTACGACCCTAGCAGACGAACATAAATTACGAATGTTTGAAAATAAGGTCTTAAGAAAGATATAAGGTCCGAAACGGGACGAGATGATTTGGGGATGGAGGTGACTGCATAATGAAGAACTTCACCTACTTTACGACTCACCCGATGTTGTAAAAATAATGAAATCGCGACGACTAAGGTGGGCTCTCGGATGGGGGAGAAACGAAGATTAGTAAGCCGGATGGAAAGAGACCGTTGGCAAGACAGAGACGATATTGGGAGGATACTATTAGAAGGGATCTTCGAGAAGTAACTGTGTGTGATTTCTTGTCCTCTTTCTCAGGATAGAATCCTATGGATAACCTTTGTTACGGTGGCGATGAACGTGCGAGTTCCGTAAACAATAGAGTAAGCAAGTAAGTAATGCAGATAAAATAAAATGAATTTTATGGGCGGTAACAGCACTGTGCTCGGGTAATGCAGTTTAATCGCTTGTTATCTGTCTTTATAAACAGTTCTTGTAGGAATTATGCTCACAATATGTTGCAATAAACTCCGTCCAATCCACGATTTTTGCATCTAATTTTCCCAAAAATATCTGCTGGTAAGTACCGTACTTACATTTTCGAATTACGTTTCGTACACTGTAAAAGGTGGAAACACGAAATGGATGAAAGTTACTCCGCTTTATGGAGAAATGAATAACGAAAATTAGCGTTTTGTTGTATTTACTCTTAAAACTCGGTCATTTTCTAATTGAAGTGTAAGCTAAACTGGCAATTTTGAGGTTACGTACTTTTGTGAATGAAGTTTAAACCTTAGTTGGATATTCTATAATCCAGTAACAGGAGTAACATTACTTGCTCGTCACTGAACGTTCCTCCATTTTGAGTGTTTATAATCTCTTTTTCCTGTGAACTGTAAACAGTTCCTTGGTGGACCGAGAACGGCAAGGATTGCATTGGCGGAAAGAGAAATTAAGTTAGGTATAAATCTTTACACTGTAGCAAACGTATCTCTCCTTTTTTACGACACATTCCTCGTAGTAAAAATCATAAACGTGTTAATGATTAACCTCCTTCGCAATAAAACCCTAGCTATAGATATCACTCGGAAAGCCAGAAACACCAACTGCCTTCGTAGCTAACGTGAGAACTTCTGTATTTTTCTCCTAAATTTTTTAAGCCAAACTCCTACTCGTGTTTTGGCTTCATGCGAGAGCGTGTATATACCGTTAACGCCAAATTAGTGTTTAAATAGGCCTAATCGGTGCTGCTTTTGCTTATACATGCAATATAAATAAACGTAGTGTGTAAAAGGAATTCCAAGCTTCAGGCTTGTTTCAAAGATGTAAAGAAATAGCTTTTAAGTAAAGAAAATTATGTATACTAGTAGCAGAGTATGCTTCCATATAAACATGTAACGTTTCGCGACATTGTTTTACCATTGTATTTACTGTCCTAGCCTCGCGTCAAAATCTCCCTTATTTTGACCAAAAAAACATATTCGCAAAATAAATTTGAAGAGTAGCGTCCGTTTTAGGCATTAGGAGAAGTAGTATGAAAATTTCATTCTGATATTTGTGTGCAGCCCCTGATTAATATTTTGAAAAAAAAAAAAAAGTTATGCCTTTATTTTAGGCACTGTACAAAAGTTTTAAATAATATCGGTCTAACTACACACATAGCAAAATGACGTCCCAGGGATATCTGACGGATCTCCTGGCAGGAAGCTAGAAGAATTCGGAAGCTTTGAGTGTGGTAACATAAACATATATACAAAAGTATGTGACGATGTCATCGTGAAGAAAGACCAAAGCAGACACAGTTAAATCATCACTTGTGTAAAAAGAAAAAAAAAAAATGTTCGTTACATGTTTAAAATGCAAGATTATTCCTCGCATTTATCTTTTGTCTACAAGGAAGACCATTAAACGGAGTGGTTCGGAGCCATCCTCACCAAAAACAACTGTAGGTTCTGTCCTTAAACAAAACTTTGGTAAACTTTATTTTCTGACTTCGGCCCGTTACGAAAAATAATGCGCGTTAAAATTCACAATTAACCGTGCCTCAAGCGGGGTTCGAACCCGCAACCTTGGAGACGCTGTCCTAATGCCTCACACCACACGGCTGCCTTGGTTGATTTCCGTTCTTAACTCCTCATCAGCTCATTTAGCACGTCACAATCAATCTTTCTAAGCAAAACACACGTTCAAATTGAAATCATACAGGTTAGACGTTACTGCATCATTGCAAGTTGACCGACAATTGAAAAATGATATGCGCCGTTCGTTGCATCCTGTTTCATAACATGCAATTGAAAACTTGAATCATAAAGAAAGAAAAATTTATTGAAAAGTGAAATTACACATTGACTGATAAAAGAAGAAACCCGTGGAACCGAAAACGAAAGTGGAAAAACTTGTAGAAAAGAGAACATCACACGGACACACACACATTGTTGGCCTGGAGGGCAAAATTTACAGAGAAAAACCTATTAATTTACGAGGCCAAGTTTACCATTTGGCCCTGAACTTGTAATAAGCAAAACCACACCATCAGCACTCAAGGACAACTAAAGCAGGAGGACAAGAAACGAAAAAAATGAAGAAGAAAAAAGTAAAAGGGATCACTTTTTTTTTTTGTGCCCTGAAGACGAAAACATTACCATGAACAATTCGATGATCTTCTTTAGTTTGAAGATTCGCTAATCCGTCTGCATTCCTCACAGTATTATTATGTCACGGTGACACGAACGAGTTCCAGTTATTTCTTAGCGGAAAGTCTCAGTGATTCCGACTCTTTTTATCATATTATTTTAAAATATATATACACTGTAAAAAAAGGAGACACAACGTTCATCCAAATAATGGATTAACCTATATTCAGCCAGTTTTCGGTTCAACGTTTTACTTTCTGTAAACTTTTAAAATGCGTGTATATATATATGTATACATATATATGACGGTTCCAATGTATTTCATTCAAACAGAAAAGTAAAAATCCCTTTCGGTAGGCTTACAGGCTAAGGTAGATCTCGAAGTTTTTTTTTAATTTTTAAAAATTTAAATCTCGCCTTATATGAGCGCTGTCGAGACGCTCATATTTTTTGATTATTCATCAAGAGCTGTTCAACGATAACCCACAAACCCACAAGACATATATATATATATAT
>JAGDQP010006632.1:15345-31242 GCA_022664845.1 Lepisma saccharinum | reverse complement strand
CGCTGTCCCCAGACCCCCGTAGTGGGTTCGCCCCCAACTTCAGTGCTCTTGAGAGGATACGCCTCCTTTATCTTAAACAAAATCTCCCTGCAGCACTACACCACTATGGTGTCCATCTGCACCCTCCCACGGGGGCCTGCGCTTCCAAAGGGGAGGTTTGCCCTATTTATTGTAACCTACTCTTGGTCATACACATTCAAAGAAAATCTTGTTTCTCTACCTTCAATGATTTGGAAATTGGGCTTTCGGGGCGGCCATTTTGGATCCAAGCTTACGACTTTATGAAAGTTTTCTTATATTGTCGTGACCTACTTGTGATGGTACACCTTCAAGTAAAATTTCATTTATCCAGCACAAACAATGTGCGAAATGGGATTTTGGGCGGCCATTTTGGATCCAAGATGGCGACTATTCCCAAATGTTGTAATATTTCCCTAAACTACTCGTCATAATGCACCTTTATGCCAAATTTCGTTTCTCTAGTTCAAACGGTTTGGAAAATTATTTTAGGTCCGCCATTTTGGATTCAAGATGGCGTTTTTGGATACATATTGTAATATTTTAGTAATATACAAGCTATAATGCACCGTGTTACCAAATTTGATATTTCTAGCTGCAGCCGTTTAGGCTGTGTATTCTATACAACAATGGGTTCGGCGGCCATTTTGGATCCAAGATGGCGACTTTTTCAACATTTCGTAAAATATACTTGGGCTATTAGTGACAATACACCTTTATGCCAAATGTCGTATCTCTAGCTCAAACGATATGGAAAATAGATTTCTTGCTTCCGCCATTTTGGATCCAAGATGGCGTCCTTGAATTCATTAGGTAACATTTTCGTGATCAAACAGTGATGTTTTACCTTTATGGCAAATTTCATTTCAATAGCCCCAGCGATTTAGGCTATGTATTCTATACAACAATGGGTTCGGCGGCCATTTTGGATCCAAGATGGAGATTGATTTTGCTCATTAACGAACTTAACCGAGCTATTAATCGTAGAAACAACATATAAAAATTTGGTTCAAATATCTTCAAAATTATGGCCGCTAGCGTATATATATACTTAGATATATTACCGATCTCAATGGGTATATTTTTCTTCGAAATCTACCTAAAAAAAGTAGATCTTTTAAAGTAGAAAAGAATAAAAGGTAATATTCCTATAAAATTAAAAATTAAAAAAAAATCGAAGTGGTGGGGTTTCGATTCAGGGTCCACAAGCACACTGGTCAGACGCTCTTACCACTTACTTGTCAGGATGAGAGTAATTTAACTTCCGATCTTATACTGAAAGGAAATTAATGTTAGTGAAAAACGTCAATCACGCACTCACTATGGCTGACGACAACTTCCTTCCAAGCTTCAATCACATCAGTTTCTCTGAAAACAGAGTCAACTGTGTCTCTGAAACGTTGGAATCACTTGTTCCTTCACAACTGTGGCTAAAAGTTCATAAAAGTTGTTTAAGATAATGTAAGTGATGAGCATATTTCCACTCATCCACGATAATAGATGGTAGCGTGGTTGAGGCTGTGAGTAACCAGAAAAACTGTAAAGAAAACAGTATTCTTTTTCTGTACTTAAAACAAAATTTATTAGCATTATGCTTTGCTCGAAATGCTAAAAGGAACAGAATTTATCAGAAAAATGAACTCTTTGTGACGAGAATACTTACAAAACAAGTTTATTTTAGAGGTACGTTACAAATATCCGCAGTAATGTCACCAGATCCCCCATGTGGGGGAGGGGTGTCACCAAGTGTACCGGTCGCCAGTCGCATTTTGCGACAAGAAATTCAACGTTGGTCACTAAACATCTTTATTCAGTAGCCAAATTTGGTGACTAGTTTTTTCTCATCTGAAACTTTTTTTTTTCGTCGTCCGTTCGAAGTATGAGTTTTAACAGAAAGGCTGAAAGACGAAATGCTTTTATCATCTGTCTTACTTAAAGTTGCTGAAATAATCATTCTGCGAAGCACAAACGTAGCTTGTGAATCTGAGTAAAACAAACACTCTAAATCGTTTGGTTGTGACTGCTGTTGACGATAGCCAAGATGAATAGTCCCAACCTAGAGTTGATCATTATCAAACAATAGAAGATCTCATATGTTGTATCATGTACTTTTAATGTGTAGGCCTTCTAAGGGTCATTAAGAAAAGGTTACCAGTCAAGGATAGGGATGATTAGAAATGAACGTGAAGATCTTCAGGCAGATCCGACAAAAATTCTCGATGTGTGGAAAAAAACTATTTCGACAAACTTCTTAATGTAGAACAAACGGAAGAAGTGAGATTGAGGTCAAAATTTCGTTCATAAAATTGAACATTTTTCAAATCACCAGGAATTGACAGCATTCCAGCCGAATTAATTAAAGCGGGAGGAACAAAACTAGTCAAGGAATTACATGAATTGATAAGTGCTGTATGGAGAAAGGAGGAGCTTCCAAAGGAATGGAAAACCTCAGTAATAGTTCCGATTTACAAAAAAAGGAGATACATCTGACTGTACCGAGGAGTCTTGTTACTCCCAACATGCCATAAAGTGTTGAGTAATATCCTTCTAACTCTTCTAAGCATATCACCAATGTGGATTTAGGGGAAAAAAAAAAGATCCACGTTGGATCAGATATTTGCCTACAATGGGACGCTTCACCAGTCATTCATTGAATTTAAGAAAGCATAAAGTGTGGAAGTCAATACCTTTTAACAAGACAAAACATCTGCAACATTAATTACTCCGTGGTTAGCCACCGTCTAGCTCTACAATTAAACTTATATAAACTACAATTCGGAGGTTATATGAATGTGTTCTTAATTATTTTTTCACCACTTTGTGAGTTACCTCCCTTTTCTCCCTGTATCTTCATATGACTATATCAAAAGGGAAAACTATACAATCTCCTAGTATAATTTGGAATTCCGAAAAAAACTTACTCAGCCAGCAACTAGTAAGGATGTGTCTAAGCAAAAGCAACCCCATAAGCAGCATACGTGTAGATAATAAAATGTCACTGTTTCGAGATTCGCAGCGGATTGAAACAATGTAATGAATGCCTTGTCATCACTATTCTTTAACCGTGCATTAGAATATGCGATTCTAAAAAGTAAAACAGAACAAAAAGGGATTATTATTGAATGATTTAAACCAACTGCTGGTATTCGTGGATGCTGTAGATTTAATAGGGGACGAATAGATGCACTACAAAGTGACACCGATGTCTTAATAGAAGATTGTGGTGAGATAGGTCTACAGATGAACGTAAAAGAAACAAAATATATATACAGAGGATGAAGGAAGTAGTTGAGAATACATAACAATTAGGAATAAGATTATAAAGAAATTAAATACTGTATATACTGGAATATAAGCATCCCCTAAAAGACTTGGGTCGGTTTAAAGAATCTGTTTATTATGCGAGTATAACTCTCTGTATACGATCACTACAGGAAATTCACCCATGGCTCGTCATTGGCAAACTTCATGGAAGTATCCAAATATATTTAGTACCTCAATTCATTATGTACATTTCAGAGTGTTGAGCGAGGTTTGGAGCTTGGGCCTTCCTGTCTATTTCTACCGTTTGTCGGAAAACGTATTACACGATTGTAATCACCCGTCTAGAATTTTAGCTCTACATTTTGAAAAAAAAAAAAAAGAAAAAAAAAAGATGTGCTTATTTGTGAGCAAAGACGGTAAATTGAAATATTTGGGAACATATGCAACTATCAAGAAAAAGGTCATGGAAGAAATAAAAAGTAGCTTAGGATCTGGCAATGTATGATTCCATAAACTCCTAACCTCGCTATTAATATCAAGAAAATTGAAATTATGAATATACAGAACGGTTATTCTGCCGGTAATACTTTACGGTTGCGAAAATTGGAGTACGACCTTGGCAGTTGAACATAAATTACGTATTTAAAAATTGTTTTGAGAAAGATATATGGGCCGAAACGGAATGAGATGACTGGAGAATGGAGGAGACTGCATAACGAAAAAGTCAAAAAGCACTGTTTCTTTCAGGCATGTTTCGGGGGTGCTTTGCACCCCGGAGATTTTCAAACTCTTCCTCGAAAGAACTAGTCTCAACACTATTTATGCATGTACTGAAATGCGTATATAATAGCTACAAATATTGTTCATGTTATTTTGAGGTTAACTAAGGATTTACGACATGTTTTTAAGTAGTATTATTGTTATTTTATATTTGAGTACATTGGAGTCAATATATGGTCGTTGATAAGTGCACCTCGTGAAAGGACTGTAGTAATATAAATCCAGTTTATTAATAATATAGTATAAATAAAGGATATTAATGTAAACTACTTTCAGTATTAACGTCTAGTTTACACTTTAGAGTATATCACAGCTGGTTTCTTCAGTAGGCAGCTACATGAAAGTCAACATAGTTCTTCCTCTGGACGATAGATGGCAGACGTCTTCAGGTTGGTACTCCGAACATTAAATAAGTAGAGACTGCATTCTTTCTCCATATCTTTTAATTTTTCATTAAAACGTAATGTTGAATTTTATTTTCCTACCAAAATTAGTAATTCAGCAACAGATTTTTCACCTCATGATGGCAGGATCGACCAGGGTTTCAGCCAGGATTTTCAGTTTGGGGGGTGTAAAGTCAAAATTAGAGCGTGTAAGTGAAGTTTTGTACGGTTTCTATAGATTTTTCACAGCAGAAATTTTAAAGTTGGGGGATGTTGTCGATACTTTGGGGGGTAAATACACCCCACAGGGGAAGGGGGTTCTGGTGGAATCACTGGGAACGGGTTTCAAGTCTGCAGGCAGGTTACTTTGATGTTTTCCTTGTCTTTCAATTTGTCTGAAATGAGGATGATAAGCAGGGTTAGGATTTTCAGGGGCAATTTTGCTATGGAAAAAGGAAGGGAAAAGGTGCTAAAATAGTACCAAAAAAGGGGGGGAGGGGGCAGTCAAAAAGGGACAAAGAGTTCTGGTATATTTATTTGAGACTTTGGATTGATGTGGTATTTATACATAGACTATTGATTTAACGTGCAAACAGAAGATGGTAATAAAGTAAAACTTAAAAGAAATGGTGGAAAGATTTCAAGGATATTACTAGAGAAATAACTGCAAACATAAAATAAAAGAGCACAAATTTTATATCATTATTTCAATCAATGTGGTAGCGATAGGTCATGTCATTTTTTACTTAATTCAGGGAGTCAACATCATTATTATTAATGTTGTACTGAAAGCTGTTTTTCAACTCACATTAAGCCTTCTCTATTCAGCACTCTCCTTTCTTTTTCGTCAGCATAGATTTATCTTCCTTAATATTGTTTTGGTGTTGGATTCGTCTTGTTCCTCATTTTTCCTTATCATACTTTTTTTTATATCCCTTAATGTTCAATCTCTATGCAGCTAATGCTCTAATCAGTTTCTCTTTCTTTATCGCCTCCACTATTGTTACTCTCTTCAACACTTCCGCATTCAGCATCTTCTGACTTGATCCATTCTGTTTCATGTCTATGTTTCGTTGTTGATGTTATTTTTTCGTATTTCATATTCTCACTGGTAATAATGTTTGACAGATACTTGAAACCGGATAGGTGTTCTACCTTTTCGCTTCCATTGTTGTTGATATTTACTGTGGATAAATTTCTTCCTATCACAATTATTTTAGTTTTCTTTGCGTTTATTTTCAATCCATGTTCTTCGCAGCCTCTCTGCAGCTGGTTTAACATATTCTTAAAAATTGAAAATAAAAATTGCAATAATTCTTTGTGTTATTACTCTAACATCATTGCTATAAATCAAATGTAAAATAAGATTGAGTATTGTTGATGTCACAACTGTTCCACTGACACATGATTGTTCTGCAACAATAAACAGCTGTTACTAAGAAAATCTTTAATTTTTTAACTTTCGGTACGGTTCTGCTTGTGACGAAACATCCTGAATTGTCAGGAGAGTTCTTTCCCTGGTCTCTCTGATGATTTGCCATCAGGACAGATCACCATGAGAGACCAGGGGGTATTCCGCTGACAATTCAAGATGTATCCTATATGCTACTAAAGAGGGTTCGGACGCGAGGGATACCGACACTGAAACTCCAGTTGGTATCGTCTTTGACATTTGAAACTTCTACACTTAACTAGGCCTGTGACATTGCATCGAGGGCAACGGCTGGAAGGGATTCATCGCCTTTGGAATAAAACCTGGCAGAAGAAGTCTCAAAGGAATTAATTTCTTATACAGATGTAATGAGACCTTAGGCGATGAGGGCTTACTGTACATCAATACACTACGGTCCATTCTAGAAAAGATTGAAATTGTCTCTTTCGTGATATTGTACTGAATGGACTGCGGTACAAAGCATCTTACTTGGCCCGGCAAAACACTAGTAAAATGCATCTGAAATTAAGAATTGCAGAAGTGTCAGTCCTCTTAGCAAGCAAGTTTCTCGGATCGTATTTCATGCTCATGCATAACGAAACAGTGATTTATCCATTAAAAACTAGAAGCATATTCCATAACTCAAATCCAGGAGGAAATCCATTTCCTATTACATAGATTGATTAACTATATTATACCTCATGGTAAGCACAAATACAGCGATTATTATCAGCAAGCTCCGAATTTTTGTAGGTTCCGAAAACTGAAATTAGGTTCTATTGTATGTTCTAGAATTTCAAACAAATTCATATTTTATGACTTTTAAAAGGTTTAAACAGCGTAGTATTGTGTTTAAAGTTTCGTAGTAGTTAGTTCGATATGATTGCCGTATCGAGATACGAAAATACAATCCGCAGGCGTCTAGTGGTGTAAAAGCTTTAGATAATAAAATAACTCACTTTAAAGTTTCTACACAGTAGCGAAAATGCTTTATTGGAATGCTCGAATAAACCTTCATAACATTTGAACATATTTGAGGCAAAACAGTGTGCGAATTAAACTTTAGCTACATGGGAATAAAACATGACGCACGGATTTCAAAAGGTAATATATTTAATCCACTACTGGATGAGGCCTCCAAAAATCTCTTGGCAGAGCCGGGAATTGAACCCGGAACCACACGATCAGCAATCAGCGACGGTAACCACTAGACCAGCGGATAGAGAGTCCCATTTTCCAATAGGAGGTTACAAATCAAATCAATCATTCTAAATCTTTCACATTAAGCTATTTCATAAACATCACAAAATAAATGACTTCCAAACAGGCTTCTTAACTGCAGTAAAATTTCATATTTCCTTGTTTTAAAATAGTTTCAACTTCTGCCAAATAAAAATGTTCCGATTTTCTATCTAATATTGATCGAAACATCTTCTAGGTGGGATAAATTTATCCTTGGCAGGGACGAAAAATAAATTTGTCAGAGAGGGAAACTTATTTGCCAGGTGGGAAATCCCGGGGATCCCCCCCCCCACCGGTTAATTCGCACACTGTTTGAAAGTTAAAGAATACGTTATTATACGTACAAAGATAATTGTATTCAGTAGGTTCCATACAACTATCAATCGTCAGAGGAAGGGGGAAAATAAGCTATGGTACCTCACAATATTAAACATATCTAAGTTTTTAGAGTAAGTTTATATATTTCTGGAGACAAGGCGTTGAATTTATTTTTGTTTGAAAAACATCAGGATGCGCGGCCACTGGGATTGTTCCCAGGACCTTCAGTTTGCTAAGTCACCTTATAGAGTGGAATTTCCGCTGTGTAAAAGCAGCAAACACATCGATGTCAAATTCCTTTGAATTTTGGATCTTCGAAGAACACTGTTCAAAGTCATTTTGTAATAAAGGCAGGATTGTTTGAAGAGTTTTGTTATTTTAGTAATATGCATTCTTCATTTAACGTGATTTCTTGAATCCCAAACAGTGCATCGTATAACAAACAGTTCCATCAGTTTCGATAAAGTTCTGTTTTAATTCTTCAGTCAGGACAAAAAAATCGGCATTTGGATACGTTCGACATGACGAAATCTTGCATTAAGCTATTTAAGAAACAAATTTACATTCAGTAACAGGAGACAACTGTTTTCCACTGAAATTACTTGTGAAAAAAAAGAGAATGGACTGAATATACAAGTAGACTCCCCACACGATATCTGTGCACTTGGTCACGGCTGACGTTAAATTCGTTACAAATATATCAAGTAGACCCAACTTACTTTTAACAAGCGTGCGAGTAGAATTCTTCATTGTTACAGGTGTGATTTCATTGCGGTTTGCCTTTAATACGTAATACAAATTGCAATTCAAAAGAAATTTTAAAATAAATTAAATTATAAAATGTAATGTGGAATATATAAAACAAAATAGCAGTGAAAGGGAAGAAAATGGGATTGTGGGCAGTATGGAGCTAAAAAGGGATAAACGTCTCAAAGAAAGGAAAAAAGGTGCTGGAAAATTGTCCCCATTTACACTTAGAGTCAACATTTCACAGATTGTTATTTTTCAGAGACCTCTAATTTAACATACAAGAAAAAGGCGCGCAACTAAAAATCCTAACCCTGATGATGTCCTGCATAGAAGCAGGCTTATGGCCGAAAGATTTTTGTTCAAAGGGAACCGATGGCAGTTTGTTATTGCCTTTCATCGGATAGATTATATTAACGATCTAAGGACAGTTGTCATAGCTTAAAATGGATTCCGAACAATTTGGCTACTGGAAATCGAACCCGGACCATAAGGTGCATTTTTTTTTAAATGTATGTGGGCGTCCACTAATGGGTGCCTTCAAATATGTTCTTTGGACAGATTATATTTATTTTTATATATCTATTTTAATACAGAGAAAGTATATGTTCCTTTCTGGACGAAAATGTACAATACAGATACTTTAAAGGAAACGAAAGAATTTAACTTTTATCAGTTTCTCTATACTCGAACCAAACCTCAAAAGTTACTTTTAAGGCTCAATCCACAAACAGCATTAAAATGTGTATAACTGTCCCGACGCGCATACAAGGTAACACTCGCAGTATTATAGATCATATTGGAACAAATATAACGAACATAGATATACAGTCAGGAGCAATAACTACTCGCATTAGCGATCACTTTCCAATTTCAATGTTCAGATCAATAGAAATAAAAAACAAACCCGATTTGGTAAAAGAAATAGCTGTTCGCAATTATTCGAAGATAAAACAAAAAATCCCTTTCGGTAGGCTTACAGGCTGAGGTAGATCTCGAAGTTTTTTTTTATTTTCAAAAATTCAAATCTCGCCTTATCTGAGAGCTATCGAGAAACTATTTATTGTTTTGTAGATTATTCATCAAGAGCTATTCAACGATACCTCATAAGAAAGACATATATATATATACTCGCTTAGTTTCGCTTGGAGCGCTGCCCCCAGACCCCCGTAGGGGGTTCGCCCCCCCCTTCAGTGATTTTGAGAGGATGCGTCTCCTTTGTCTTAACCAAAATCTCACTGCAGCACTACACCACCATGGTATCCATCTGTACCCTCCCACGTGGGTCTGCGCCCTAAAAAGGAAGGTTTGCCCCATTTATTGTAACCTACCCTTGGTCATACACCTTTAAAGAAAATTTCGTTTCTCTACCTTCAATGATTTGGAAATTGGGTTTTTGGGGCGGCCATTTTGGATCCAAGTTGACGACTTTTTGAAAGTTTTCTTATATTGTCGTGACCTACTTTTACCTTCAAGTAAAATTTCATTTATCCAGCTCAAACGGTGTGCAAAATGGGATTTTGGACGGTCATTTTGGATCCAAGATGGCGAATTTTCCCAAATGTTGTAATATTTCCCTAAACTACTCGTCATAATGCACCTTTATGCTAAATTTCGTATCTCTAGCTCAAACGACGTGGAAAATGTTTTTTTAGGTCCGCCATTTTGGATCCAAGATGGCGTCTTTGGAAACATCATGTAATATTTTAGTAACATACAAATGATAATGTATAGTGTTACCAAATTTGATATTTCTAGCTGCAGCCGTTTAGGCTGTGTATTCTATACAACAATGGGTTCAGAGGCCATTTTGAATTCAAGATGGCGACTTTTTCAACATTTCGTAATATTTTCTTGAACTACTAGTGACAATACACCTTTATGTCAGATTTCGTATCTCTAGCTCAAACGATATGGAAAATAGATTTCTTACTTCCGCCATTTTGGATCCAAGATGGTATCTTTGAACTCATTAGGTAACATTTTCGTAATCAAAAAGTGATGTTGTACCTTTATGCCAAATTTGATTTCAATACCCCAGCGGTTTAGGCTGTGTATTCTATACAACAATGGGTTCGGTGGTCATTTTGGATCCAAGATGGCTATCGATTTTGCTAATTAACGAACTTAACCGAGCTATTAAGCCTAGAAACAACATATAAAAATTTGGTTCAAATATCTTCAAAATTATGGCCGCTAGCGTGTAAATATATAGTTTCATATCGTATCGATCTCAATAGGTATATTTTTCTTCGAAATCTACCTAAAAATGAAAGAAACCAATTGGGAATTAAAAGGAGTATATAATTCAACTTGTCCGACAGGTCTTAAAAATACTTCAAACCACAATAGAAAATTATATACGGGAATGTACGGTAATTAGAAAAGTAAACAGCAAATATGTAGTTAAAATTTAGCCATGGATGACTGTTGCTATACTTAATTCTATAAAAGAAAAAATATAAACTTTGGAAAAGGAGCACAAAAATCCATTTAACTTACACCTTCGTGACAAATATAAACAATACCAGAAGACATTAAAGACAGTTATAGAAAAAGCTAAAAATGACTACTACATGAATGCCATGTTGCAAATGGGAACTAACACTAAGGAAAAATGGAACATCACGAAACAGGCAATAAATCTTAAGAAAACGGTAGAAAATAGTGATATTAACATTGAAAAGGAATGTGGCCAACTCATTACGGATCCACAAACTGTCGCGAATGAATTCAACACATACTTCACGGGTATTGGGGAAGACTTAGCAGCTAAATTAAATATAACGAATGATGATATAGGGCATAGATTGAAAATGAAACAAGCAACATTGTTGCTTAATCCAGCAAGCGAAATTGAAATTTATAACATTATAAAAGCATTGCCAAACAAAACAAGTGTTGGGTACGACAATATCAATACGAAAATTATTAAAGAAACTGCGACAGAATTAGCTCCTGTTCTAAACCATACAGTTAATTTAATGTTTCTGACCGGGCGCTAAAAATAGCCAAAATAATACCAGTTTCCAAGGGTGTAAATAACATAGATATATCTAATTATCGGCCTATATCTATTCTCCCTATATTAAGCAAAGGGTTTGAAAAAGCTATATGTTCAAGAATGACGAGTTTCATTGATAATATTATAAACAAGAACAATATGGATTTCAGAAAAACAAGTGTACCCAACTTGCTGTCAGTAATCTTTCAAATTATGTCGCTGAAGCCCTTGATGAGAGCAAGTACGTAACAGGGGTATTAATAGATCTAAAGAAAGCATTCGATACAGTAAATCATATGATATTGCTTCAGAAGCTAGGTATATAGTTATGGAATACGTGGTATTGCTTACGATCTCTTCAGAAGTTATCTGCAAAATCGAAAGCAATACACTTATGTTAATAAGGCAACATCAAACTTAAAAGCAGTAAATTGTGGAATACCACAGGGATCTGTCTTAGGAGCGCTACTATTTTTTTTATGTATTTACGATTTGCCGGAAATTTTAAGTGAATCAAAGTGTCTGTTATTTGCAGATGACATAATTATATTCAAGAAGGGATCCACACTTAATTTAGTGCAAAAGGCAATTAATAACGACTTAGAAAAATTAGTGCAATGGTTCAAAATTAATAAATTAACTTTGAATATCGCAAAAACAAATTGTGTATATTTCAGGAACATTCATAAAAGAGAAAGTATTAAATACTATCCGATTTCTATCAATTCCGAAAATATACTCACAGTTTCAAATACAAAGTATCTAGGTACATGGTTCGACGAACATTTCACATGGGAAAAACACTTCATAGAAATAAGCGAAAAAGCGTCACTACACATTGGTTTACTCTTCAAAATTTCTCGGATGTTTCCCGAAAATGTAACTAAGATATATTATTATGCTTTTGTACACCCATACCTTTCGTATAGCATTGAATCATGGTATGGGAACTTAAGTAAACAATACAAGCGAAAATTATTTGCATTGCAAAAGAGAGCAATTAGAATAATCAAAGGTGCAGACTTTCTGGCGCATACGCGTCCTCTATTTGAAGAGCTTCAAATAAAGACGCTAGAGAAACTTTATTTATATAGACTAAGTTGCCTAATGTACAGGATACTCAATAACAATGTTACTTTATTATCGTCCCGAGTAACAGCTTTAACACACCCTATAAGAACAAGAGCAATAACAAACAATCAGTTAACAATACCCAGACCACGCTTGAACTATGGATTACGAAGCCTCACATTTAGTAGTATTAGTGTTTGGAATTCCTTACCCTCGAACATAAGAACAGCAACAACTTATAAATCGTTCAGAAAACAAGTGAACAACATTCTACAACAAAAACAAACTGAATTGTAAAAACAGTATATTTTATTTAGTATATTGTCATGCAATTTTTATATAATTATAATCTTCAGAGATTTTTACATTTAATTATTTAACCAACTTATTTGTAGTTTTTCATTTTGCAGTTTTTGTATAATCATTCATATCATTACATTTTTTCTATAACCACTGTATTTTTTCCCCTCATTTTTGTAAGAAATTAACAATTATTGAGAGGAGGAACCATAAACAGCATTTGCTCGGTTCCACCTAAATTTATGTAATCTGCAAATTATTGGTTTATTATCAGTAAATACATTTAGTCAATGTACTCCCAAAATACATCACTTAGTAGTTCATTAATTATTAACAACAATGAAAAAATACATTGTTACAATTTTAATTTAGATCAATAATGTAAATAAAAAAACTTAAAAAAAGACTTTTTTAAGGAGGAAAATCTCATTTAATGCCTTCCCAGGAGGCAACGTACCAAGAATAGAAGATACATTCCCTCGCTGAATTGCGATACTGATGCGCTGGATTAGGAAGGTGGTCGCGCGGGCATCACCCGAAACGATCTCTATTCCCCCACCAACCTCTTTAATAAAATTAAGGCCTGCCGTGCAACAAGTACCACTTGATTCAATTGCGATCGCAACAAAAATAAATTGAGCAAGTAAATTAGAGTATTTTCGATTTTTATCGGCCTCCCTACGAGTAGCTGGACCACCTGCTTTCAAAGAAGAATGAGTAACATTTGAAGTGGCGAATGTATCATCGCAGGTGAAATCCCATAATAGAGGTCTTCCTCTTTTCCATGAAACTAGTGTCATTCCATCAGGTCTCTTACCGTCGGAGCGGCTACAGCCAGATGGTTCTCGTACATCTGTAAATTCTATATTATTATTAATAAAATGTATCTGTATCTAAGTGGGTTTTCCCGCCTTTTTCGTTTTACGTCAATTATTCATGTTTCAGTACAAGAAAACAAAAATTAACTTTCACGGAAGAAAGTTCGTTTCCTACTTCAATAATAAGTAAAATTAGTATTTATTAAATGCTAGTAGGAATTGCACACAATCCTGAGTTTCCTCTCAATATTTTATTAAAACTAATTCTATTTATTATTGAAGGACGAAACGATCTTCGGTCTGTGAAAGTTCATTTTTATTTCCCTCTACTGAAATTTGAATAATTGACGTAAAACGAAAAAGGCGGGAAAATCACTTGGCCTAAATATCAATGTTTTTTTTAAACCAAAACAATTAGCAAAATGTCGACATGGCTTAAATTATACTATTGGCCACTCATTAGTAACGTGCAGTACTCCAAGTAAATACCTAAATTAAGTGTTAGTATACAATAGGATATTTGAATTGATATGAAGTATTAACTGGCTAAATATTTACCAAAAATCTTTTGAAGAGTTTCAGTTTCTCCTTTGGAATCCCTGCTTGGAGGGTATTGTTGAAAACTAAGTGAGTCTCACTACCTCTGGGGAGGGTCCGGCGAAATTATTGATTTGTAAACTTCTGGGTAATAAATAAACTTGTTCGGCGCACATATAAATACATTTGTAGAGAATTGAGATAGAAAATTTTGTTAGATTATTTTTCAGAGTTGAAAAAAAAAACACTTTTCTTTAACCAATTCTGTTGATGTTTTATTTAAATCATTTTTTTATTTGCGGCACTGAAGAAAACTACTAAGTTAGTTTTTCTTTTTCAATTATTTTAACCAGTAAAACTAAAGTCAAATTCACAAATATATGGTGTTCGCTACGGAAAATAGCCATGGAATATAGGCAATTACAACAACTTGTAATAATTTTGAAAAGGAAGGAAGATATGGCGTTACTTACTTATGATATGTTTTACAAAGGAAAGAAGTTAACATGTAGGAGGAAACCTTTTACGTTACTTTCATCGATACACGACGACTGAAGGAGTTTCAGAGGGGTATACACCGTAATTAACTTCCAAAAAGGAACAAATTTACAATGTTTCTACTCATCAGCTTTCCTTCTAAAATGACGTTTGTGTCTTCCTTTCTTCTTAAGTAATTGCAAATTTTATAGTCGCAATTGTCTCTTTACTAACGTCTTTGTAACGAAATATTATAGACTTTAAGTTAAGCAAGATAAATTTTAGTTCATATCACTTAAGAGTTTTGAGCCTTCAAAATTGTACTATCAATTTGGGAACACCCCATGAAAATATTCCACAAAGTATGAGAGCTATTTTAGAGCCGCGCTTGTTCAGTAGTACAGCGCTGACCTCTGGTCCGTAGGGTTCCCGATTCGGTCCCGGCTCGTGTCATGTGGCCTTTGTGGTGAACAAAAGCCGTGTACGTGGGTTTTCTCAGAGTTCTCTCGTATCCTCCCACATTCTTCATTCCACCAATTCTCCCACCATCATTCATTCGGTCTGATCCAGTCAGAGTCAGTCAGTCAGCGTAAATGACGGGTTTATTGGAACTAGTAGTATCGAGCAATTCTGCTCATGGCTTCCATTTGTGTTGTACTGGCGTGATGAGATTACCAGAGAACCAGAGAACAGAGAAAAATGATGACTTTTATGCAGGAAGTATCGAGCAGTTCTGCTCATGACTTCTATTTGATTGTATGACAGATGATAAGAGAAGCGTATATGAAGTGTACAGGCCGCAACTGTCGCAGGTCTGTGTGTGCACTTGAAGTGGATGTTGATTTCTTAAATTAAACCAGATAAAGATGACGGTGGTAGTTCCGTTGTTTTCAGAGTTGACGATTTTCCTGTGTTGTAGAGGAGAAAGGAGATGTTATAGTCTTCTGATGGCCGATGAAATTGAATCACAGTAGATGGTAATTGGTTACTCCATTGTAAAGTTATTTCTGACTTGCAGTATTGTAATTATTTATTTGACGTTGAGTTGCAGGATGTTGGTGACAATTTCAATGAGAGTGATGATGATCACATTGGTGTCCTGAGCAGTTTGTATCTTGGTGAATCCATTAGAAATGACTTTCATTACATCTTCGAAATTCAGATTTTGAACAAGTGGTGAGATTTTCTGTACGATCTGGCCGAAATTTATGCTTCCAGAGGGTGAATTTTCCTTTTTATTGACATCAATCTTGGGTTCAGGTTGAGAAACAGTAGATGGTGATTTTTGTTGAGACTGCGAGGTAGTAGTTGCTGTAGTAGTAGTGGTTTGTCGGTCAGTATTTGAAGTTCGAGAATCTTTGTATTTCTTGAAGGTTGTGCAGCCCTTGTAGTTGGCAGGATGATCTTGCTTACAATTTACACATGTAGCAGGTGTAGTACGGTCCATTTTAGTACATTCTGTGGACAGGTGAGCTCCTGCGCATTTAACACATCTGGGATTCATGA
>JAGDQP010006632.1:0-15245 GCA_022664845.1 Lepisma saccharinum | reverse complement strand
AAGAGTGGCATGTAAATCCTGTGATGAGAAGTAGGATCTCGACGGTACATTTGTTTGACATCTTGAATTGGAAAATTTTGAGCAGCAAGTTCTTGATGGATATCATTAGGATCGGTGTCCACTGGTAACTTCCGGATAACAATTTTGAAAGGCCGTTCTGACTTAGGCACATCTGTAGTGAATTGGACTTTCGTTTGAAGGCAATATGCTTTGAGTTTATCGTAATCTTCCTGTGTACTGGCTTGAAGACAGATGAAGTCAGTGGTATGACGAATTTTGATCGAATTCTTACAGGTAGCAGACAGAGTTCTTGTAAACTGGTATTTCTGTTCTATTCCATATATAAAAAGTGCAGGTGGCTTGGATTTATTGTCTTTAGGAACAATATTTTCTTGTACTTCTAATGACTGATAGCGATTTGTGATCTTGATACCTGGATCTGTGGCAACATTGTGGAATTTTGCTGTTTTCTTGGGTTCGATGAAACCATCGGTGTCCATAGAATGGTCAGATTCAGATGAAGTGTGGATTTCTTGAGCTTTAGTTTTAGTATTATCAGTGATCTTGACAAATTGAACAGCACTGGCTACTTGCGCAGATTTCTTGACAGGCGGTGGGCCATCTGTGTGCGAAGGATCCGGGCGCTCGTGGGTCAGAACTGGGACATTGATGGAAGGTGTCCCTAAAAAGGGCAAACTCGGATTACTAACAACAGCACCTTTCTTCTTAGCTAATTGACATCTGGCTTGGCGTTCTAATCTAGCGACCATTTCAGGTTGACCAGGATATATTTCTCTAGCAGTGGCTAGCTCTTCTGGACAAAGAGCATACTTGAATTTGGGATCATTCATTTCTTTGAGGATTTCTTTGTGATCTTTTATTTCGAAACTCATTATATAACACCGTGCAAAAAACTGGAACGAGGAACACAAGCTCCGTACGCAACGGCTCCTATTACTCCGGTCGGTGTGGGTGGTGATGAGATTAACCGCAGAGTAACCGCAGAGTAAAAATGATAGCGTTTATGCAAGAAGTGTCGAGCTAGTTAGCTCATGACTTCCATATGATTGGAATGACAGTTGAATAAATATATGTAATTGAATAGGGAGCAACTGTCGCATCCCTAGGGCAGGTCTATGAATACCAAAAGTAGGTGGAATTGCTAAATGACGAGGAGGAGGAGGATAAGTTGTTTATTCGAAGTGAAGGAAAGATGTTATAATGAGGTCAGGGAGGCTGAGTTGTAATTAGTTCCTTCCATAAAAATAGATGTAGTTGATTTTCTATTTCCTATTCATTTGTTTTGAGACAGGTGATCTGTGTTGTGGATAAGGATGTTAAGTAGGGTGAGGCATACGGTGAATTTGTCGGATAGGATGAGCGGTACCAATGGTGTGTAAGGATGGGTAAGGTGAATGTTGCATGCGAGTCCAGAAGGATCTACATTGAAAGTCTATTACATCAGCGAGCATTGGAAGTGATAGGTCTTCGTGGAGTTGCATTATCCGAGTGTCTCTGCTATGTCCAGTAATTATCCTTGCTGCTCGATTTTGCACTCGTTGAAGTAGGATGTGATATGATTTTGCTGCATGTTGCCAAACAGGTGCAGCATAGAGTAAGAGAGAGCGTATCATCATTTTGTATAGATTGAGCTTAGCTGGTAAGGTAAGTTCTCTGCTTCTAAATACCGGATAGAGGGCCAGAAGTCGAGAGACTGCTTTGGTAGCTACAGTTTTGAGATGGTTTTGGAATAGTAAAGTTCTATCCAGATCTACGCCAAGATAGCGTGCCTGTGTATTATATTGCAGTTGAGTTCCAAAAAGTGTGAGTGGCTGAAGAAGGTTGGTATGACGTTTTGAAAAGTGAACAACAGCTGTTTTATCGGCATTTAATTTCATCCTCCATTTAGTAGTCCATTCCTCAATGGAGGTGAGATGACGTTGAGCGTATAGGTGAGAGTAACGAAGATTTCTTGAAGAGGCAAAGATGGCAGTATCATCGGCAAATGTGGCTAATTTGGTATGAAAGTGAGTAGGGATGTCTGCTGTATATAAATTGAAAAGTAAGGGAGCTAATACAGATCCTTGTGGGACGCCGGCGGTGATTGGATGAGTAGATGATGAATAGCCTTGATAATGTACAAAGAAGGTGCGATTTTGTAGGTACGATTGTAGTAGGCGAATGTATTGATGATCAAATTCCATTGTACTGAGCTTGTAAATAAGTCCATTGTGCCACACTCTATCAAACGCCTTGGAGGTGTCCAAAAAGATTCCAACTGTATGACCACGGTTGTTGAATTGTAAGGTGATCTCTTCGACAACTCTCACGAGTTGGGCTGTAGTGTCATGTTGAGAGCGGAAGCCAAATTGATGGTCAGGAAGTAAATTTTGAGCTTGTACATGTTGAATGAGGCGTGCATAGAATAATCTTTCAAAGACTTTGCTTAATGTAGAAAGTAAGCTGATCGGTCGATAATTTTGAGGATAGAGGAGATCTTTGCCGTGTTTTGGGATGGGTACAACTTTCGCAAGCTTCCATTGTGATGGGTAGTGGCTATGTTGCATGATGGCGTTGAATAATTTAGTAATCAAAACAAGCATTTTTCTTGGTAAGTGTTTTAGAGCTAAAGGAGAAATTTTGTCAGGCCCTGATGCTCGACGGTTATGGAGTTTCTTAAGAGTTGCTCTCACTTCTCGTGGAGTGATGAGTGTAGTTGGATTAAATGGTTGATCAAAAGAGTGAGAATTTAAGTAACGGTGTACTGCAGTTATAGTATCTTCATCATATGGCTCCGCATTGACCATAAATTGAGTTTCTAGGTGATCTGCAAGGACCTCAGCTTTCTCGCTGGAAGTGTACACAAGACCATTGGATCCATGTAAAGGCCGATTTATGGTTTTAGGAGTTGATTTAGTGAAGGATCTAGCAAACGTCCAAAATTCATGATTAGGTTCAGTGAGAGTCTGAAGTTTCGTGGACCAATTTTGTGCTGCAATACGTTGTAATCTTAATTTTATTCGCCGAGAAAGAAAGTTCAGGAGATTTCTATAGAGAGGATGTCTTGTTGTCTGCCATTTTCGTCTCGTCCATCTTTTTATTGTGATTAGTGCATGTGTTCGTAACTGCTGAGGAGTGAGTTGCTGCGCTGTGGTTGAGTGATGACTAGAAGTGGTTGTAGTATGCAAAGCGGATTTAATGGTAGAGGTTATGCTGTCAACTGCTTGATGAATATCATGCGGTGAGTTCAGAGGAAGTCTGGTATCTGTAGTTCTAGCAACAAGTTGTGTATAGCGATTCCAGTCCGTAGTGTAGACTGGTGGAAGCTGTCGATTTACGATTGAATGACGTTGATAAATGTCCATAATGACCGGGATGTGGTCTGAATCCAAAGCTGAAATGGCATGAGGGCCATTGTTGACTGCAATGCCTTTGATGAGAGCCATGTCTAAAACATCCGGCCTCCCCCCATTTTTGGGGAAATGTGTAGGTTCAGTACTTGCTATGGGAGTAACTGTTAGTTGGCTAAAGGCTTTAGATGAAATTCAATTCAATGAGAGCTATTTAATGCGGTCCAATCAGCAGTGGATACGAAGCTTTGCATTTTCATCCTTCAACGGAGACGTAGGTAACCTTTATATTTCTATTGAGTACACACTCGCACTCGGTCTACTTGATTGAAGTCCGAAAACAAAGCCACTTACCCACTGGGTAGGCGTGATGAAATAATATCCACTTTTCGTCATTTCTTATCCAGACAAGAAAATTAATAGAATAGTTTCGATTGAATCGTAACCAATAAAGGCGTAAGGAAACTTCAGTAAGAGCTCCAAAATACATTACAAATTTGGACACGCTTTTCGAGCATTGTAATAAAACATCCTCCCAACACTTTTTGATGTCAAATGTCTTTTCGCACAATTTTAGACCAGGTTTGGTAATTATTTCCTTGTTCGAAGCAGATGTTTCGTAAGTCAAACCTGTAAAAGGAAGAAGAGAAAGCTGCGGCTTAGGTCACCATATATTTTGCTCCTATTTGTAAACACCAAAGTATATTTTTAAAGAGTACGGACCCCCCTAACTCCACTAACTATACCTGACCACCAACGTATTATAAAAAAGTGGCAAAAATGTGTATTAGCTTTTTAACCGTGCAGATATAAAATCCTTTTAGAAATAAAATAGATAAAATGCCATTTGGAAAGGTTGTGCGGAATCAAAGCCCGCCTTTGGTTTCTCTTATTCATGCAAGAACAACGGCAGCATGATGTCTCATATTAAAACATTCTCTTTCCAATTTTGAAGGAATGTGTGAGAAAGTTTGGTTGAAAGGCGAACTATAAAATAGGAAGCTATGAAATGTACAAACAAATTCAGTGGAAACACTTGGAAATTCTTCTATACAAGATTCTGTATCAGATAAAAAAAATGTTTGGGGGAAGCACTAGTACGTGGTTATATATGTACTTTATTTAATTATGTGCTTTGTGTTAAAGTTGTGTCTTTTTTCCTAGGTTGATTTGATAACTGAAGGTCTTTCATTGTTATGAGTATCGTCAGAAAGGAATCGCAAGAGGTCTGAAGAGAGTTTACAATGAGGTCTCAAGAGGGATTGCTTGTGTTTATCCATTACTTTTGTCATGGGTTTTCGCTATGTGCTTACAGTATATTCAAAATGAACAATTTCCAGGACCCAAGAAGATAATTATATACCCAAATGTCTTGTTTCTCCTTTCTTTTAACAAATCTCCAAAGTCTTCCTTGTGACATAATTATTGTTAGTAAAGATCAAATGAAATTTCTTGCCAGTGATAAAATCTTTACGATATACACAACACTAGCATCAGTTAATATATCCTAGTCCGTGGAATTTTTAATGAAGGAATAGTATGACTATGTGGGATTGACAAGTCATGATCCACAAAATCACGTATTACCAGGTGTTTTGCCTGATTCCGTGGCAGACGGCCTATATGACGTCACATTTTCAAGATGGCTGCCGGAAGTGACACTAATCTCTTTTTTTCTCTCTGTAAATCGTTTATGGTTGATTCTACGAAATGTTTTCCGATGACCTTTTAGGTTCCTAATAAGATAAGGAACAAAAAAATACAAATTTTTTATATCTATCACCGTTCCTGAGATATATGTTGTTGTTCGTTTACTAACAATTTCTAAACGTGTGACTGCTTACTAACTGGAAATAATACTCCATTTGATTGGTCTATAAAATACATTATATAATGTCTATATTATTAGTTTTGTATATATAATGTGATTATATGATGTATGTAACATAACCTTTTATAAATATGTAATTATCTCGTGTAGAGAAAGTTTCATAGGTCATCCTCCGAGTCCAAGGGGTCTTTTTCATTGTCTGCAAAATCATTATTATCGCATATCTCTCCATCGTCACCACACATGTATATATATGTGCACCTTAAAAACTGTTCTTGGCACTTGCAATTTAGAGCACACCGACCTTCCTCACAACCACATCGTACTAGATACAGTAACCATTCTGGTGCACATGGCCTCGAACTCATCGTAGGAGGATACTTGTTTTCACACTTCTCCCATCCAAATTGTGACGGATTCGGGTGTTGTTTGTCAGCACTGCGCCACTCCATCACTTTGTAATGAGCTCTTAAGATATATTGTAATGTTTGGTGTATTTACTCACACGTACACATTTGAAATGTAAATATAGTAGTATTGCTTGTAGTAAACAAACATGTGCAATATGAGACGTAATGACAACAAACAGTAAGCGACAGATAACATTAGCAGACGACAATAACAACTTTACATGCATACAACAGATGGGGTTGATATCGACATGAAGATGGAGTTGGAGTCGCCGAAGGAGGAACTTGGAGGACCCCACTCGAAAGGAACCTATAAAACACCGGAGCTAAGCCAACAAAGTATCACGTGCTTCTGGTTGGTAATTCCTTTTCCTTCTACCGTTCTCAGTTGGCTTCGCTTCTGGAACACTCCTTGACACACAGTTGGCTACGCTTCTGGTGTCATCCTTGCATATACAGTTGGCTACGCTTCTGGTACAACCCTTGACACTCAGTTGGCTACACTTCTGGTACGACGCCTCATCCTATAACTTTATTATGCGGTTCTATTCCAATCGGCCTAATTCATATTACTGCTCTACATAATAACACTCGCGTAGGCGGTGAAGGATCTCCTTGTAGCGAGAGTCTTGTTGACAGTTTCTCCTTGTGGGATGAATTCCATGTGGATAATTCCCTGCGAGTCGAAAAATAGTTCAAGCATCACTTTCCCTTGTAACCTGTCTTGTCTCGGGTTTTTGCGTTTTGGGGATAATGGCGATTTCCAGGTGGCTGCTTGTCTCGTTAGTTGTGGATCGTACAGGAACCACCATGTTTCATCTGTTATTATCCGGTTCAGGAACGTTCAATCAGCGTCAGCACTACTGATTAGGTCACCGCAAATGGTGATTTGCTCTCCACGTTGGTCTTGTTTCAGAATGCGTGGCACACTGTGCTGGGTGACATGCGACATGTTGAAGTCATCCGTCAGAATTTTGTGACACGTACGATGGCTGACCCGTACTGCTGCTGCGATGTCGTCTACCGACTAGGAACGGTTAGCGCGCACCACCATTGCAACCTCTTCGATGTTGCGTTCAGTTCGGACTGTTGTTGGCCGACCAGTACGTTCATCATCCTCTAAACTGTTTCTCCCCTCCGCAAAACGATGGTGCCACTTAAACACAGCACTGCGGCCCAGGGTGTTGTCACCGTACACTTGCCTGATCATCTGCAACGTTTCTGTTGCGGATTTGCCTATTTTTTTGGCAGAACTTGATGTTTGCCCGTTGCTCAAACTGCGACATTCTCCAAGTCCGCAGCAGCGCATTTAAGTCCTTTCACAACAGAGACAGTACATCTGTTTACACTCTATGCACACACCTGTCTCTTGCTGGGGCGAGAGACGAACTTCCACTGATTCCTACAGGACGTCACGTCTCAGCTGTAGTACACCACTAGCGCCACACTGCGTCCAGTCCACGAACTTATTGACTGTAGTGGTATATATATATATATATATATATATATATATATATATATAATGTAATAATGTACAAAAATTATATTGTAATAATGTAGACATTATGTAATGTATTTCAGAGACCATCAAATGGAGTATTATTTTCAGTTACCAAGCCGTCACACATTTAGAAATTCTCAGCAAACGAAGAACAACGTATATCTCAGGAACGGTGATAGATATAAAAAATAATGTTATAACCTTTTTTGTTCCTTATCTTATTTGGAACCAAAAAGGTCATCTGAAAAAAAATTCGTAGAATCAACCATAAACGATTTACAGAGAAAAAAAGAGATTAGTGTCACTTCCGGCGGCCATCTTGAAAATATGACGTCATATAAGCCGTTTGCCACGGAATCTGGCAAAACACCTGGTAATACGTGATTTTGTGGATCATGACTTGTCAATCCCACATAGTCATACTATTCCTTCATTAAAAATCCCACGGAATTACATAAGCCCCTGCACTACTATACACTTCACTAATTTAACTACACCCGATGGAGAAAGTAAATCAAATAGTCTCTTTAACTCACGTCCACAATAAAAGTGCGAATAAGAACAAAGATAACAAAATGAACAGAACAAATTAATACTTATAATGTCACTTGGAACAAATTCCGAGATTAGAATATTTTCAAGTCGATTGTAGATTAAATTGAATCACTAGTTGTTGACCAATTCAATTAAAAAGAATGTTATTAATAAACTCAATTAATTAAATACATTTGAGCACGGGTTGGCAATTGTACCAACATTGGATTAAAATATAAATTTAAGCATCAGTTGAGAATCAATTGGAACAAAAGTTTTATATTATTATTTTGTTAGTCAGTTATTAATCAATTCAGTAAGTATAATTTATAATCAATTCTATATAAAGGAATGGATTTAGGTATTGTTTTTAATTTTTGAATACTGCCCTAAATCATAAACGTCTTTAGTTTTATTTAGACGTTTGTATTTTCTTTAGAAAATTTATAAGAAACAAAAGTCTGAATATGTCATTCTCACGAAACAGTAAATCATACTTTCTCTTTTCGAATTAATACTTTTTCAAAGCAAAACTTACAGCATCATTCCAGTCACATTAATCGTGCGAAAATGAACTATATTTTGTACAATAAACTTATCGTAATAATATTCAAAGTTTCTTTTCTAAATATAAATTTACTCTAACTCTACTATATCATCCGAAAACACAAGAAAATAGAATACACATATATCATACTCTTGGAAGCAACATCTAATTTCAATATAAGACACTTTACAAATTATTTTTTTAGTGTCTGCGGTGCGTAGCCATGCAACGAAAATGCTTGAAGAATATTTGCAAAATATACTAAAATTGTTTCTCTAAAACAAACAAAACATACATTAAGAAAAATAGTTAATTCTTAAAAATAATCGTAATTTTCTGTACAATTATTTGTCCTGATCATCATCTCACTGTTGACCAAGTGGGGAAATGATTTAAAATTTGAATTAATTTCTGTCTTTTAGGCATCTTTGGTTCAGACTAGTGCAGGATAGGACAGGGCATGAAGTTAGCGGCCAGGTCTGTACATAAATTATTATCCCGGCATTCTCCTGGTGAAATTGAGCAAAAACTTGGGAAACCTCAGTGGGAATGGTTACCAGCAGAGTCAAAACAAGTTGGAATTTTACATGCTATACATGTTACCAGTTATTTGACGGATAATTTGAACATGTGTGTGTGGTGTCATATGGTACCGAAGAAGCTGACAGCGAAACAACGAGAGGAAGAAGCAGTCATCACTAGTGACCTCATCGAGACGGTACATGCAAATCCGTACATTGTAGAGTATTACTGCAGAGGATGAATCCTTGTGGTACATCTACAATATTGAAACTAAGGGCCAGTTAATGTATTGGAAGCAGTGATGGGAAGTAACGTAACGGAAGCAACGCGTTACTGGTAACGCGTTACTTTTTCCAGTAACGTTTCCTAGTAACGCGTTACATTTTTTTCAAAGTAACTGTAACGGTAACGCGTTACAAATGTTTAAGTAACGTACCTACTTTGTGTTACATTTCGGATGAGTAACTGCAATATATGTATATTTTTTTGGAAACAAATGTTTCTTTCCTGTCAGTGAATTTCTCAGAATGGAGCATGAACCATGTCAGTGACCGACAGTCAGTCACCAACACACAGAGAAATATATAAGGTGCCACTTGCTGTTTTTGGAAGATGGGTACAGCCTCAGGGAAATCACGTGTACTGATTGCAAGCACCTGGAAAATTTTGTCATAGATTTTAACAGCTCCAAATCAACACATTCAGTGAGTGAACTGCGAGTGTCTAGTTTTCTTTGGTTAGTGGTGTTTTTATAAAGATGGAGAACGAAAATATTTTACCGTTCCAACATTTGAAAAAATATTTTTTCTTAAAAGCTGAGGATGATGGTGGACAGAATTTAAAAGTAAAGTTTCTGAAGTGCCCCGGCGGGAAATATTTATCAACAGCCAGAAGTTTCTCCGCAAATTTGAGGAAGCATCTAAAAGTAAGTTTTTTTAGTAGTTAAATTTCTAGTGTAGACCGAAACAGCACACACACATATATGTTAATAACTTGTTTACGCGTGCACTTAATAATATTATATTAATGCTTTCTTCAATACAAGAACTAAGATCTATTTTTCAGGAGAATTAGGCAGGGATTGGAAAGATCTGCTTGCATCTAACTTTACGGGTACTATCCTGGCATTTGCCTAGTAAAAGCGAGGAGAAAAAACAAGGAAATTTCAAGTGGGACGGCCAACTCCGTGATAGGAACGAGACATCCCGAATACGAAGAACGCTTTCATTGCACTCCCTCGCTTGGTATTCTTGTTATTTGTGAAATATATGAAAGTTGTAGAGTGCTATTCTGTTTATACTTATGGAGACAGTAGAAGTTGCAATTTCTTGAAAAAAAAGAAAAGAAAAATGTTTCAATTGCAACAAAGTAAGAAAAAAAAGATAAGATTCCATTTTCTCAAGAGATTGAGGGCTTTCATATAAGTGACCGGCTTCTAACTGTAGGGGATGCTGTTGCAAATAACTCAACAGACAGTTTAGTTCAAAATTAATTAGCGAAACGTCAAAATTTCAATGTAAAAAATATTGTAAACTGTTCTACAGAAATATATATGTATTTCTTTTACATATTCAAAGTTTCGGACCTAAAAGTAACGCGTTACTTTCAAAGTAGGGTAACAGTTACTTTTCTGGGGCAAGTAACGCGTTACATTTTTACAAGTAACTTACCCAAGACTGATTGGCAGTCATCATGTTCCTTTAGATAGCTAACAAGCCACAGAGACAGATAAAAGGACACGGTAATGCTACTGGTATTATTGATGTTCAGGGCTTTGTGCATTAAAATTCATGTCATGAGGAAAAAACTGTGAATAAAACGTGTACAGGGTCTTGTTTGACTGAGCGACGCGACGATGTCATCCGCAAACGCCCTGCAGTATGGAAACTGACTTGGCACAGCCTCCATACTTTCTTGATCTGGCATCAGCTGAATTACCTCTTCCCATTGATGAAAAATCTGCTAAAGGGTTGAAGATTTGTCAACACAGAAGAGCCTGAGGCTTCTACGACTGCAGCGCTTCTTAAAGTCACAAAAGTGGCTTTGAGGGGTGCTTCCAACAATGGTATTATCGTTGACACAAGTGTGTAAGAGCAGAAGGGATGTACTTTGAAGGTATGTGTGAACTGTAGTTTCTTTCTCAGAACCTATTTTCTGCACTACGTATAAATGTTGTGAATAAAAATGTAAATTCTTTATTTTAGTAACACCATTGTGTTCCTATTTGTTTCCACAGACATTATTACTTATGTAAAAAAAAAAATATATTTTGTATGGGCCATTCTAGTGATTTGACTTCGGCCCGTCACAATTATCCGCCACGTTCTAGTTAAAATCCGCAATCACAAACATCCATGTCCCAGAAGAGATTCGAAACCGGGACCTTCGAATCGCTGGCTTACCATCCTAACCCACAAATACTGGTTGTGGTATTGATTCCTTTCATTATGTTTGTGTAAATTGTATTTAAAATAAGTAATTATTGTTTAAGTATTAGGTTGGTGCGAATGAAATGACCGCTTTTACGTCTAGTAGGAAAGGCACCTCAACAACACAACACAGGGAGTTAATGAGGTCACGCGTCTCACATCACGAACTCTGTAATACGTCCAGCAAAAAGTTGGAGTGCCCAGACAGTCAGGGGACAGTGTGTTGTTGAACAGGGTCGTAGGCAGGCCCACACCCAAGGGAGAGAGGGGAGGAAAGGCTCATCCTTCTAAAATTTTCCTAGACCCTTCTAATACTTTGCATACATGTTTGAAAACTAAAGGTTAAACATATAAGGGCTACTTGATAACATTTCAACAATTTTCTATAGATGCTCTTAAATGTATATTGCTGGAACGAATGATAGACTTTTATAATATACAGTATATATATATATATATATATATATATCATTTTCCATTATTTTTTAATCGAATGTCTTTATGACTCGTAAAATCAACAATTTATACATAATTTCAGAGGTACATTCTTATAGGAAATTTACAGAAGGTGCACTTGACGAGCCCTTACAAAATTGCAAATTCATTTTGCAAGCTTCTTATGCGAGAAATCTTATAATATTCAAACGTGATAATATTAGAAGGGTATTGTTAGATTATGAGGCGCGGAAGGTGCGTATCAATATTTATAAAATCATAAAAGAAATGAGATATGTTTGCGAATGTCACCTGCAGTTACTTTCATATAAAAATCTATGCTCTAATTATAAAATAATTTAGTCAAGATGAACGTCAAGAGATGTCAACATACTCTCCGTATATGTCTAATGTATTTTTATCGTTGCACGAAATTCCAATGCTGCTCCTACAAATTCAAGCCTAGAGAGTTCAAACTTTCAGGAAAGAAAGTGCATAACCAATTGCAGAATTCTATCCGTGCCGATTTTTTCATTTTCTTTCTTGTTCATTGTTAAAATCGTTTCATTGTTGTTATGGATTTGACGAAGGACAATGTTTTGTCATTCTGTCGTTGCGGATGATTCGGCATGGCGCTAGAATTTCAGAAACGGATTGGTCAGTAATTGTAGCTAATCTCAGAGAGAAGACAGAGCACACGTACAGAAAATAAAGAAGTTTGAGGCAATGCAAATGAGAAGCAGGGACACTTAATATAGGAATACACTTACAAATTCGATTAATCTTTTAATTTGTGCTAAGAAATACTTTACAAGAAGAGGTTATTTCGGAAGTGTCTTGTATCCGTGGAAAGTGAAACTCTTAAAATTGCATTTTTTTTTTTTTTTTTTTACTTTTTCAGTTAAAATAATATTAACTTATCATTTCTAGGTTATTATGATATATCATGATAACTGATTATAAAAACTGTGAATGGAAACATTCTTTTACATGCATTGTTTCCTCAATCTACATAATAAGCTTTGGAAATAAGCTCTTCATGAGTTGGAAGCAGTCATACGAAGGGAACTGTTTTCCTTGTTTGGATGTTATGTGGCTAAAATGTGCAGAGGAAGTAAATGAGCGAGACCTGTTGTTTTCTTTTAAATTCTGGGTGTATATTTTCCCGGGCAATCGCCTGGATTCATTACGAATAGTGCCTATTCTAGTCTTTTGGAACGTTTAAAGAAATTCTATAAGAGCTCGGTGCAAACTAACATAATAGCTCTCTCACCCTAACAGTCTCTCTCTTTTTCTCTTTCTCTCTCTCTCTCTCCGTCTGTCGGTCTCTCTCTCTCTATCTATCTATCTAATTTATGTGTCTATCTATCTATTTCTTTGTTTTTCTTTCTCTCTCACACAAACACAAAAGGAAAACCGGGAAGAACAAGATTTTGAGTAGTCAGTTGCAGTGGTTTCGCCAGACCCCTCTGTGGGGGGCTGTCAACTCCAAATCCTCGAGAAAATGCCACCCTTAAAATTTTTGCGGTAAAAAAGTCTATAGAAGCCGCGCAAATCTCTACTTGCACCCTCCCAATTTTGATTTTACACCCCCACCCTGACAGTATTGCTGGAATCCCTTTCAACAAGGACAAAGTATGTAATATGTTTAGTGTATGTTATGGCATATCCTGTAAGTTAGGTTTCATACAGAATCTTCTGCTGCTATTAATAATTATTCTGAAATACCATACAGAAACGAGCGTATACTCAAAAATAAATTGTATGTGCACATTTATAATTGAGAAAAGTGCCATTAAGTGCGGTTAGTGTATAGTTTCCTACGTCAGTCCACCAAGCGTGTCATTCAATGTGAAATAAATCGTTGTACATTGTGTTTTGCTTCATTTTTACACCCTTTTTCTTTGTTATTGTTTAGAACTAAGTGCAGTAATTTCTTTTGTCTGGCTATAGATGCGCGCTAAATTATTTAGGGATTTTAACTTTTGATTGGTCCTTTGAATACATCTACAATGTTTTATGAAAATCGGAATCCACTGAACAGCATTCAATCCTTTAACCTCAAACAAAGAATAATAAAAATTGTACAGTACGAGAGAAGCAGAAATGCATAAAGAGCAGTAATTTTGCAACCAATCAAGCGACAGGATTCGCCTTCTGATAGATAAGATTGTGCAAATCAAGTACAGTGGAAATAAGATTCATCTAAATTTCTCCCCCTCCTCAAAAACTACGATGACTATTTCATGTTAGACATCATTCTTTCCATAGTTTTATTGAACTTCGGTTTCCTCAGCAGATGGCAGGCAGGCACGCGCATGATGGTAGTCAATTATGTACAAAAACGCAAAAAAAGAACTAGTGATTCAAATTAATCACTATCACTTAGCCAAAACAAGTAGCTAATGAAGTGGCAGCATTTTAAGTAAATACTGATCTGTTACTTTCAATTACATCTCAAATCTTTCTTCGCTAAGATCCAATTGCGTTGTTGGCTGTTAAGTCAAGCTGCTTGTTGCAATACTTCGTACAATACAAATAACAATCTAAAATTCTTTTTTTAGGATCACGGGAATTTATTTATTTCTGTGCCAAAAATAGTTATCAAAGAAATAATGTAACTTTGTAATATCTAATAGATGAATCAAAGTAGTCACCAGACGTTTCAAAATCAGAATCAAAGTAAAGAGAGGCCGCACTCGTCACATTCAATAGCGTCAGTACTGTACAAAGTTGTAAATGAGCATTGCATATGTAATTGTAGCAGATATTTGGTGATCGTCTCTCAAACGTAAATTCCCATATACATGCAACTATTATATCCTATGATTTCACCTCCATCCCTCACTGAGACTATGTTTACAATAAAATAAATACCGTTAAATTTACTCGATGTCATGCTGGGACATAGTGATAGAACTACAATGACGCCCTACTGAGCTCAGCTGGTAGAGCGTTAGCTCTTAAAACTGTGTAGTGGTATTTATGGTGGAACTAGGAACAGGAATTTCTTTTTCATTACAAACGAAAGCTTTCGTAACGTCATTGTGTGAATAAACCTACTAAAGAAAATATAAACGATATACAACAATTCTTGGCACAGATATCAATAAATATCAACTCTAAAGTCTTTGAGTGAAAGAAATTAAAGAAGCTAAAGGCCTTCTCCCTCTCATTTCTTGACATTCCCTTTCATTTAGTTGTCATTATAAAAACAACTCTAGATTTTATATGAAGATTGAGAAGTAAAGCTTAAAAGTTAGTGGGGTTTTTTGGACTGAAATTACACAGAAAAATCTATACGAAATAGCACTTCAAGGTTTCTTCGTTTTAGAAAATGACAGGGAATTAGATACGCAAGAGGATAAGATCAATAGCTCCTCTAATTAACTTCCCTTTCTGCCACGGGAATATTTAAAATACATTTTCTTTTCAGCTTTCAAGATCCCTGTTGCATCAACATCTACTTCTTCAAAAAGTTGATAATCCTGGAGAATATATTGGATGTACGCAGCATGTTTACTTTTCAATTGTTCACACAAACAGCACTGGGTCCGCCTTTTAAGCTTTAAATCCGACCATTCATTGTCTCTGTCATTTAGTTTAAGCTTTATCTTCTGCATTCAGGAAAAAACAGTTTAAGACTCTTTCGTCTTTTGGAACGTTTACAGAAATTCTATAAGAAC
>JAGDQP010006631.1:27359-71186 GCA_022664845.1 Lepisma saccharinum | reverse complement strand
GGGGGGAAAATAAGGGAACTTAACAACTTGCTGGGATTTTTGAACTTAGAATTTCTTCGACGCAAAATTTAATTTTATTGTATATTACCCTTGTTTGGCTATATATCAGGACAATATTTTTCACACAAATACGTTACGCAATTCTGCTTATCATTGCAAGTCAGTGAATTTATACGACGCTTCAATATATTTATTTTTGAGAGAAGAAATCTCAGCTATAGACATGCGACAATCTTTATGTCCATAGCTGTACCACGCTGGCATTTTCAGACCCTTTGGTAAAAAAAGTTGGTACGATTCTACTCAATTCTGCAGCATTTAACAATTACTTGTCACATATTCAAACGTGTGAGGAAGGCTTTTCCTGCATCTAACGTTACTCATACTGTGTGTTGGACTCTTTAAAAATACTGTTGAACATTTATTTTGTGACGTTGCACCAGCATCGCCCAACGCTACGAACTTTGTTGTGTGGAAAATCCGTATTTCGGACTACAATGGGGAACAAATGACGCCAAATGATTGCAAGCTCGCCACGCGCATGAAGGAGACGAGATCGAGAAAGAGCCAGTGCTGTGCAATTTTTAGCTTGCAAGTTGTTGAAAAAATCAGAAGCACACACATAGTCAAGTGTTGCATTATTAATCTGAAGAAGACCAGCGTGTGCTCAAGTAAGTCTATAATTTATGTGTCGCTGCAAAGATTAAAAAAATGAAAAATTAGACTGACGTAGTTGCCTGCTTACCGGGCGAAGTTGTATGTTTACTAGTGACGGCATATTGACGAATATAAAGATACCCGAACATTTTTGCTTTTCATAGATCTATATCGAAGCGTTGTAACAAACATTATATACAGGCCTAAAGTTAGAGACCATGCGTGAGCAAAACTCTTTTACTTTTAGACAAAAGATTTAGTAGAAAAGTTGCATGCAAAATCTTGGCAACTGCCGGCTCATATGTATAATGGTATCCTAGCTGACCAGGTACGGTTATCGTATTGTTGAAATAAGAGCTCCATACATGAATATAGCGTCAAATTTTACTTGTTGTAGACGTAGTACGATATGTCCAGTAATCTTCGTGCAGATAGTGCAACTGGGAGTCAGGTAGAATTTAATGCTACAACGTTGAAACTTGCAACGTTTGTTCTTTTCCTCACCCTTACCTTACAACTTAAGGCACTGCGACGACAAATGCGTTTTACCGGTATTTCCTCACTATCTACATTCGACTACCCATAGCGTGAAAATCGTTCTACGTATCGCTTTTCATTGCTTTTTCGGTAATTCTTTACAAGAGCTCCTTCTGGCATAGAGCACTCAGAACTCTACAAAATGCTATATTTTGCTTCCTGTAGCCATGAAAGACACTAAATTGCGTGGAAAATGGGGAAAAAGTTCCTAAAGTCGAAGTTGTAATGTTGCATTAACTTGGCAAATTCTAATACAGCAACTTTATTTATATATATATTTGCACGTATTGTAGGCACTTTCATGGCTGTAGAAAGCAAAACATAGCATTTTGAGGAGTTCCGAGTGCAGAAACTGTCTCTGTGTATGTCGCGTGTGCAATAAAAAAAACAACGACACCGAACCTGACTTTCCTAACCTCCAAGTGCCCTTGGTCACTATTTTTATTAAATTTCCTTATGCGTCAGTATATGAAAAGCAAGTGTCCTGATAACACTTAATTTTCCACACGATATAGGAAGGTTTGATACCAATTAATCAAAATAGGTTCATTCGGGTTATGACTTTTTTTCTAACCCCATATTCCTGTGTCATAAATCGATGACATTTTGCTCAAAACTAATGAAAAAGGCAGTGGTTTTATTTAATTTTTTTTCAAAAAGGTCACCCCCAAACCGCAAATTCGATTTCACCATATACTTGTATTTATTGTATAGGGTAAAAAGTCAAAATACTTTAGAATCATTGTCTTTTTTTTTTTTAATGATGAAATTGGATATTGTTTAGGTAGTTTTTGAAGCATTTGACAGTTTAGTGAAATAGCATTTATCATATAACATTTAACACTGCATTTAATACAAAAAAAATAATACAAAATTATTATGTATTATTACTTACATATCAATTTACACATACGAGTAGCGAAATAACGAAGAAAATTGCCAGGAAGAAAATTATTGTGCTTTGTTAGACAAAATGAATCTGAGCTGAAGATTTTTTTTTTTTTTACAGACAGTATATAGATCTTACAAGCATTTTATTGCCCGTTCTGCACCACTGATTTGTTCTGGTAATTTCCAGTCTTGAGGGTGCTTGATTCCAATTTTTTTTCACACAATTTAATGCTTTTTCGTGAATGTGCAAGCTGACACAGAGTTTCTGATAATCATCTGGATGGTACATTTGATCTGTAAACCAGTGATCTGCCCAGTTGTAAGAGATGAATCTATAAATTTCAAGTAGTGAGTCTCTTCTCTCTGGTAGAGGAATAAATGCCAAAAAAGCTAGTATTGGTCGGGAATTCCATCTTGCATTACTTAAATTAGGGATTGTCTGAAACTTCACTTTGGGAAATCTTCCAGTTGCTTCAAAGAAGAGGAAAACTCGAGTTAAATGAAAAAAAGAAATTTCACTTCGTCACGCCATTCTGCTGTTTCAGTTATATCTTCTTCCCCATTTTTAAATTCTTCTTGAGCTGCTCGTAGTTCTTTACAAGTTCCACGATAAATGGATATTCAATATTGGGTGATGTATTGTTTGCTCCAAATTTGCCAACCATTATTACTACATGAATTGTGGTTCATCCAGGTTTTTTTGAGCAAATAGTCTTTGTAACTGAGTGACAATTCCATTCTCTTTTCCAGTGTTCACATTCGTAGTGTCCGCAACAATATTTTTTATACTGTTCCACCAAATTGTATTCACCGAGAACAGCAGTTATTCCTTTGACAACAGAATCTGCTTTTCCGTGCTTCTAACTTAACTTCTCTTTGTTCATTCTTCAACACTAACACTTGAAATTCTTGGTTATCAATTCGTTTACCGTCAAAATGCAGCGCTCAGTCTTCTAAGTGTAATGTTTCCTTCATTTCTTCTTTAAGTTTAACAGCTTCTTTAATAATGGATCTGTAAATGCCAGATTGTGAAGGCGTCTCAACGTCGATCCCTTCTTGAGATAACTGTCGACAAAAGGTTGCTGATTTGCTGGTTGATAATTTTGAAGACGCTACTAATTTGGTTGCAGTTTCTGTTGTGCTATACTTCTTTCGTGTACTTGTGGGCTGTTCTTCTGAAGTTTCGGACTCCTGATAGTCACTATCACTGTCTGATTCGGAAGTTGATGTTGTTGTTGTTGCTGTTTCTACAGTAGGCTCCATGGACATTTTTATTTTTTTGGATGGATGGATAGTGTTTGGACTAGCAAGCATCCCACTTGTATACCCAAACTGTCCTTGGCTTTCGATCTGAAGATGATATAACCTTCTGTCCTCACTGCATAGCCATTCACCATTTTCTTTTGTGATGTCAAAAAGTTCATTCAATGGATCATATTTTCCTCGTTTAACGCATCCATCGTAGGTTTTCTAGCAGTTGAGCCAGTTTTGCTTCTACGACTTGAATTGATACATGTGGGAAATCTAATTTCTTTTGCCATAAAGTTGTCCCTTCTTTCGCTATTTCCTTTACACGTTCTTTTCGTCCTTTGATGGATGCTCCAAGGAACAGATAGCGACCCACAATTTTGTTTTTTGAGTGGTATCCTGCTCATATTTTCCAGTGATTGTTCTTCCAGTTGGACAGGCCTTCTTTTCCTATGTGATTCTTGAAATCGTACGAGATTCTTCGTACAGATTTTCTTGTTACTTTCAGTTGTAGAAGCACTTTTCTTATGCGACATTTTGATTAACAAAGATGCTTTGAAAGCTTTAAGAGAAGAGTTTTGCTTAATCAGAAAGCTTATATACTATATAACTACAAACTATACTCTACTAAAGAACTCTATTATAAGTAATTACCTATACTAGATTTCTACTAAGTTCTAGAAATTTCCAGCGAGGAGATTCCAGAAGGCTCCAAATAGTTCTAGAATACTCCAGAAATTTCCAATAGATTCCACAAGGCTCCAGGGAGTTTAAGAAGATCTTTACAGTTCTAGCTCTTTATGGCATCTGTAAAAACAAGGAGAAACGTCTCCTTAGGTTTATTTTGTCTGGTAAAACAATAATTGTATATTATGCAATAAACTTCTAAGCAATCTTCGTTACACAGCTATTCTTACTTGTAGAATGTATGTGTAAGGTTGTAATTCTTGTTTTGCTACTCAGGCATGTATCCAGAAGTTTATTTTGAAGTGGGTCCATCGCTTCAGGAGTGGGTCCAAGTTGCGTCCGCATGTGAAATTTATATGAAATAAATACATAATTTCGCATAATTTTATACAACATTTGTATGAAAATCCAAATTTATGGGGGGGGGGGATCTCAACCCTTCCCCCGAAAATCCCTCCAAATACACCCCTGTTGCTATAGCACTAAATTGTTAAATATTACAAATACTACCTAAGGAATATCCAACTTCATCATTAGAAATGAAAAATTATGTTCTAAAGTATTTTGATTTTTTTTACCCTATACACGTATATGGTAAAATCGAATTTTTGGTTTCGGGGTGACCTTTTTCACAAAGAAAATCAAATTAATGCCTTCTTCATTACTTTTGAACGAAAACTCATCGATCTCATGACACAGGAACATGAGATTTAAAAAAAAGGTATAAAAAGGCATAACTCTGGTTCATATTAAAAACGTACAACGCCGTATACCAGAAGCCATAGTGCTGTCACCGCTCATACAATTCATTTTATCTTATTTATAACAGAAGGAGTTATTGTAAAGTATAACAGCTTTTTCCACTTGAAATGTTCGCAAAGATACCTCTTACGTCGTACAAATTACGCATATTGAAATTGTACACACGCCAATGTCAGGGCTACGTTAGGTTAGATAAGTAAGGTTAGATAGTTTTATATATTTACGCATTTTTAAATTCTACATACATACTTGACTGAGATAGAGTTTTGGTTACGTGTGGCTAGGTGGGGTCAGGTTAGGTTAGGTGAGGTCAAGTTAGGTGTGGTTAGATGAGGGCATTTTAGGTAGTTCACCACCAACTTCAGTGTTTTTTTGAGAGGATGTGCCTCCTTTATCTTAACCAAAATCTCCCTGCAGCACTATACCACCATGGTGTCCATCTGCACCCTCCCACAGGGGCCTGCACCCCGAAAGGGGAGGTCTGCCCCATTTATTGTAACCTACTCTTGGTCATACACCTTCAAAGAAAATTTCTTTTCTCTACCTTCAATGATTTGGAAATTTGTTTTTTGGGGCGGCCATTTTGGATCCAAGTTGACGACTATTTGAAAGTTTTCTTATATTGTCATGACCTACTTGTGATGGTACAACTTCAAGTAAAATTTCATTTATCCAGCTCAAACGGTTTGCAAAATGGGATTTTGGGTGGTCATTTTGGATCCAAGATGGCGACTTTTCCCAAATGTTGTAATATTTCCCTAAACTACTCGTCATAATGCACCATTATGCCAAATTTCGTATCTCTAGCTCAAACGGTGTGGAAAATGTTTTTTTAGGTCCACCATTTTGGATCCAATATGGCGTCTTTGGATACATCATGTAATATTTTAGTAACATACAAGTGATAATGTACCGTATTACCAAATTTGATATTTCTAGCTGCAGCCGTTTAGGCTGTGTATTCTATACAACAATGGGTTCGGCGGCCATTTTGAATCAAAGATGGCGACTTTTTCAACATTTGGTAATATTTCCTTGAACTACTAGTGACAATACACCTTTTTGCCAAATTTCGTATCTCTAGCTAAAACGATATGGAAAATAGATTTCTTACTTCCGCCATTTTGGATCCAAGATGGCGTCTTTGAACTCATTAGGTAACATTTTCGTAATGAAACAGTGATGTTGTACATTTATGCGAAATTTGATTTCAATAGCCCCAGCGGTTTAGGCTGTGTATTCTATGCAACAATGGGTTCGGCGTCCATTTTAGATACAAGATGGCGACCGATTTTGCTCATTAACGTACTTAACCGAGCTATTAAGCCTAGAAACAACATTTCAAAATTTGGTTCAAATATCTTCAAAATTATGGCCGCTAGCGTGTTAATATTTATATATATCGTACTTTGATATCGTACCGATCTCAATAGGTTGATTTTTCTTCGAAATCTACCGAAAAATGAATTCAGCCCACTTTGCTTCAATTTGGTACTGTTTTTCAGCCCGCTCCAGACCTAGGACTGTGGCAACCCTGATTTGGTCTATTACACGAGAATCATGGGTAGATAATAGACGCCAGAAGAACCAACAGTCTAATAACAACAATGGTCGCATTCAACGGAAAAAGGTAGCACCATAGATCTCTTAATAAGCTAGATGTATCATGGTTCCGTATTCATGAGTGCGCTAGTAGCACGAGATTTTGAATTCTACGGCCAGATAGCGCTAATGCTACTAATGCTTATTATGAGATCTATGGTAACACTAAGCGCTGAGAGAGCATTTGAATCTTATTGGTTTACCAACAGGTAGCAACCAAAACGATTAAATGCGTCCAATGTTTGCTTCAACATGCTGAAAACTTACATTGCATTGATAGTGCAGTAGAAATACAATAAAAATACCCTAACCTGTTACAAATTGCAATACAAGTATTTTTTTTTTATATATTATATTTTTCACTTTTTTAAATATGGCAGTTGTTATTCCAAATATTTAAGTATGCTCGAGTCCCAATATTGCTGTAATAGCAAATAACCATGAAAATATCACAGATAAGGGAAAACACCATAAAATAAACGCGATAGAGTATAACATTGTGATATGTTAAAACGTAAGTGTACCGATTATGGCCCGTGTCTCCGATATGGCCCACCCCGCATATCTCTGCTGCTTTCCGTTCATGCTACTAGATGTCACCGTATCCTCATGACAAGAAGAAGCATTTTTACGCGACTCGTTTGTTTACGAGTGGCGTGAGCGGCAGGAAGACAGGGTTGCAGACATGTGTCTGTGTGTCGTGTTGCAAATATGTTCAGGAAGAGTAGCTGGAATCACTGCTAAAGATGATGGACCCTTTCTTTGTCCCTCATGTGAGACGCGACTTTCTAAACTTCGTTTGTGTTAAACTTTTTGTTTAATAATATTTTTCTTCTTGTATATTCACTCGTTTTTCACGAATTTTGACATTTTGTATTATTGAAATATATTGCAATAGAAAGATTACACATCACTGTTGCCATACGCTCTTGTTTTCTATAGCGGGCCATATTGGGAATACCATGTTCAAAATATGGCCCACTTGCAACATTTTAGTTTTCGATTTATTACATTTTTATACGTCATTTCTAGGAAACAGATTTATTTTTTTCACTTGTCCAAATCTCAACTTGATAGTTCAGTCGATTCGCACGAAGAAATAGTTTTTAGGTAGATTTCGAAGAAAATATACCTATTGAGATCGGTACGATATGAAAGTGTATATTTATATATATATATATTAACACGCTAGCGGCCATAATTTTGAAGATATTTGAACCAAATTTTTATATGTTGTTTCTAGGCTTAATAGCTCGGTTAAGTTCGTTAATGAGCAAAATCGTTCGCCATCTTGGATCCAAAATGGCCGCCGAACCCATTGTTGTATAGAATACACAGCCTAAACCGCTGGGGCTATTGAATCAAATTTGGCATAAAGGTACAACATCACTTTTTGATTATAAAATGTTACCTAATGAGTTCAAAGACGCCATCTTGGATCCAAAATGGCGGACCTAAAAATCCATTTTCCACACCGTTTGAGCTAGAGATACGAAATTTGGCATACAGGTGCATTATGACGAGTAGCTTAGGGAAATAAATATCACAACATTTGGGAAAAGTCGCCATCTTGGATCCAAAATGACCGCCCAAAATCCCATTTTGCACACCGTTTGAGCTGGATAAATGAAATTTTACTTGAAGTTGTACTATCACAAGTAGGTCACGACAAAATTAGAAAACTTTCAAAAAGTCGTCAACTTGGATCCAAAATGGCCGCCCCAAAAACCCAATTTCCAAATCATTGAAGGTAGAGAAAAGAAATTTTCTTTGAAGGTGTATGACCAAGAGTAGGTTACAATAAAGGGGGCAAATCTTCCCTTTGGGGGCGCAGCCAACCGTGGGAGGGTGAAGATGTACTCCGTGGTGGTGTAGTGCTGCAGGGAGATTTTGGTTAAGATAAAGGAGGCGCATCCTCTCAAAAGCACTGAAGTTGGGGGGCGAGCCCCGGCTCCCAGCGAAACTTCGAAATCTACCTCAGCTTGTAGGCCTACCGAAAGGGATTTTCTTATTGAAGGGAATAAACAAAGTTAACGTGTGTCATATTCTGATCCCTTTAACATCAGATTCACATTGTGTAATCCTATGTGTGTAGAAAGCCAGAAAGGAAAATTCAAAACAATTTAATTAACTTTTGAACTTGATGTTGATACTGCCTGGCTTTTTTTTATAAACGAAGTCCAGACATTCTCTTTGAAGAATAGCGGAAAGTCGTTTCATACAAATTCATTCTTATCCAAGCTTTCATCTTTAAACTGGAATGGACCAAAGGAAAACAAAGCTTTCTGACAAGGCTGAATTCTTTAATAACAAAAATAATTTCAAACGGAACAGTTTCGGAAGTATACCATTTCCTTCCTCAGAGTACACCCTACAACTGAATATAGAAAAATTACTAAATCAATAAAGAAAATAGATCGTCGTTTCATTTCCGCCAATAAGAGGTCACTACTAATTAAAAGTTTACTTTTCTTCCCCTAGCACTGCCCTCCCCCGGGCGAGCATACCTGCCTTTCACCTCATCAAATCTGAGGAAAGAAAGAAAAACTATTTCGGGAGAAACGAATAGGAAGAACGAATTCTTCAAATTCCATATGTGGATGGGGGAGGGGGTGGAGCTGTCGTTTCACCAGCACCCTTTTAGTTTGTGTTTCCTCTACAGGGTGACCACGAAATAATAGTGCAAATTTGGGGAGTTGATTATTTACATGATAACAAAAAGAAATATATATACTTTTTCACGACAAGCGAAGACAAAAGAAGCACAAACGATTAGCAAAAACAGATTTTGAACTTGAAGAGAAATATTGACTGGTGAAATGGAACTAGACTTTCATATAAACAAATAAACGTACTAACCTGAAAACCCATTTATAATGATGATACCTGGTTATGTTAGTATCCCCTATGTATTTCCATAAAAATATTTTCGTAACAATTTTTCATATTTACTTGACTTGTTACAGTGTTGAGACCGGTATAAATAGACGTTCTATCTCTCAGTTGTGCGGTTTTCCACTGTATTGATGTAGGGTTTCTGGATCACATTCTTTTTACTTCATTTCTTTTTACTTGTTAAAATGTTTAATTATAACTCTGACATCTAGTGTTTAAGAATGAGATTTATTTATAGGTATATTTGAATAGATGTGTTTTTTTAAGCGCTACTATGATTGTTTAGCTTAACTATAACTGATGCGGTTTATATTAATGACCCGCAACCCGATACCAATTACCCTAATTAATTCTCCAATTCTTTATTTTGTTCATTATCTTAATTCCCGTTTTGGTTCTAGAGAGAAAAACATAAGTTGAAACGTTTGGATGAATTGTAGTGCCAAGGCGTGGTCATATGCCCAGTTTTCCAACAATGACACAAGAGATAACTCACGCCACTCGTGATTCAACAAAAGGATATGATGAACAGGAATGTGGGAAAGTACACGTAACCACGTACAAGAGTCATGCAACTAACTCCAGACCAGAACCATATTTGGTCATGTTCTAGGGATAGTATCGCTGGCGTGGTGTGAGATGTCAGTTAGAATAGTCATCCTGCCGCACCCAGCTTCCCCTTTATAAATAGTAAGCACACCCTCAGTCGAGGCGCTGTTCCTGCCCTTGTATTGTCTCGATTGGTACTCTGTGTACAAGGTTCATCCAACATGGCACTGATCGACAAAGATTACAATACAGGTGAGTAATTCATGGACGTAAGGATATAATAGGACTAGTAACAAGCCAAAATTTATGGGCCGGAAGTGCGTCTTGCTGCCATGTTGAATTGACCAAAACATTGCAACTGGCCATAAGAAGTAATGTTAATTGAGCCACTTTTAATTACAAATTTTAAAATTATGTGAAATAATTTAAGGTATGTGAAGGTTGAGTCTGATGAAGCCGACCAAGAGATACGTGTGAGGATAAACAGGTAAGCAATATTTAAGTTTTCTCTTCAATAATAATAGTGAAATAATATCAGGTTTCAAGATTTGAATGATCACTCCTCTTGAGATGGAAGTGTATTGCAATAACACTTATTTTATAATAATTAGTAGTTAAGGACAAATTTAGATAATTAAAATGTATTTGCACATTCACAATATCGTCTGCTTCCTTTCCAGGAAGTATGTGCGATCCGCCATGTTGGAATGACAAACAGCACTGTCAGCCGTCCCATTTTTATAACATTGAGTGAATTGCTTGTTATTAGTCCTATTATATTCTTACGTCCATGGAGTAATTATAACAATCAACTCGAGAACTTGTAGTTTGGTTCCTTTTTCTCAACAGGTCATACTTTTTGGTAAATTATTTCAAGTCTTCGTTAACTTGTTGCAAGCTAGTTTAATACACTGAGAATATGGTTTAGAATCTAAACGTCAATTTGAATGCACAAACTATAAGGCTCTTCTAGCCAGACCACATATTCTGCAAAGTAGGAATGCTCTAAAACCTGCTATAAATAGGTTAATCTTAAGTATGTAAATATACCTCATTCCTTGTTATTTTGTTGTTGTATTTTGATCTCTTTAGTTTTATAATAAAATCCATAAAATGTATGTGTGCCTCCAGAGTCGGATAGTTCCCTATTTTACCCATTTACGCTGGATAAAAGGTAAGTTCAGTCTGACAAGTGCTGAATCTTTTTCCGCACCTTAAGCGGAAACCCCCTTATTGCAGGTTGGAAAAGCCTAGCTTCATCCCAACACGCATTACTAAAGGTACTGTATATTTTGAGTTATTAGAGGAACTTCCTGTCGGACAACATCATCCGTATTTTTTTTAATAAAGTAGGATATCCCCAATAATGTAACGTTGTTTGCTTAAAGCAATGATCTCTTAACGATAGATGGTAGTATGTGTCTAATACATGTACTCTAATGTGTTCTTTTCGTTGTATGAAGTTTCAATGATACTCCTACAAAATCCAAGCCTAGAGAGTTCAAACTTTCAGAGAAGGGAGTTCGTAGCCATTTCAAGAGTTCCAATTTTTTTGTTTTCGTGTCGAAAACATATTTTTATTTTATTTTTTATTCATTGTTGAAAGAGCTACATTGTTATTGGTTTGAATATTTATTTCAACAATCAAGCGATTTCAATAATGAACAAAAGATAATAAAAATCGGCACGGATAGAACTCTTTAAATGGTTATGAACTTTCTTCCCTGATAGTTTGAACTCTTTAGGCTTGAATTTGTAGGAGCAGCATTGAAATTTCGTACAACAACAATAAAATGCATTAGACACACACGAATGCATTAGTGCTGTCATCTAGCGTCAATCTTAAATTTTGTGCTACTTAAGGTTCAATATAAGTGGGTTTTCCTGTCTTTTTCCTTTTATGTCAGTTATAATAATCGAAACCGTTTCTACATTTTCTCCTTCTCCTTCCAGGGGTTTTCTCCCCCAAAGCTGATGGCGCATTGCCCCCAAAAAACAACAATCTTTTTCCCCCTTAAGACTATTACCCAGAACTTAAATTTGATACAATGTCCAACCGGCGGATACCTCCCAGGTGAACAGGTTCCAGAACCTGCAGCGGAAAATTTTTGAAAATGAGTTTCTCAAAATGGTGTTTTAATGCTACTCATGCCCGGTTTCACCAACCTTCCTTAAATGTTAAGGAATCCTTAAGTCAATTTAACGCCTCCTTAGCGTCCTACAGTGTTTCACCAACCTCCCTCAAAGTTAACGATTCCTCAAACTCTTCCTTAATTTAAGGATGCGATTTACCTCCCTTAAGTGTTTAACGCGCCCTTAAAGTGAGAAAGAATATGGCGGACTACTATGAATATTTTGACACAGAGATCTTTTATATTGAGCATTTAATAAGCGTCAGACTGGAAAAAATAATTCTGAATAGACCAAACTCTTTACAAATGTTTCATGAATCAGAATTCCAACAACAATACTGACTCAGGAAAAGTGTTGCGTACAAAGTGTTAAAATGAATTTAGCATTATTTGAATTGGTATTTTATACATTTCCTTCAGGCATCTAAGGTTCCGGCTGGATAGGGGAGGGAAAAGGATCCGGTAAGGTGTCGACCAGGACCTAAGTTGACGATACAATTCCGGAAATTGCCTGGTGTGACTGCGGAGGAAATTACCTGAAAACCCCCCAGTCATGATGGCCGCCCGCTGGGATTGAACCCACGACTTCCCAAATGTTAAGCCAATGCTCTACGATCATTTTGTAGAATTATTTGAATTCGCAATAGATCGAAACCATCTACTGAGACAAACTGCACTGCTTTTAATTACTCTGCACTTTAATGTCTCTAGAACAGTAATGGAAAAATGTACAGCGGGTAAGTAGCATTTTTCTATGGGCCAGACGGTCAGCTTTACCTAAGCCGTAAGATATATAAGGGACTGCAAGTGACAGGCTTAGACAATATTTACCTATTTAGTCCATAAATATAGATTAAATAAAAACTCAATGCTATATTCCTCTAATACGTTTTTAGTGACTGTACATTTTGGAATTCAGATAGTTATGGATAGCGCGCCCAAGGTTACAGTGTTTGTGTGCACTGTAGGGTGTCATTTGGCACTAAAAGAGGTAGGGGAAATTTATAGAATAATATTTGTTCGATGTTATTTTATGCGTATCAGTATCTCTTAAACAAAGGAGCTACAGGCGGGGTATGGGGAGCTGAACCCCCCAAAATCTACCTAAGCCCCCAGTTTTATCAGTAATCTTTAATTTATAATGAACTCCCGACTTTTTCAAATGAAATATTGTAGCCCCCTTCCCTTATGCATATTTTATACTAGGGCCGTGGTTGCTCATAGCTCAATGATTAATATATAAATAAAAGTAGGTCACTTACACAGTGATGACAAGCTATGAAAACTAATCCTTGAATATTTTGTGTATTTTGGGTTAGGCTGGAAGTGGACGATCGACTTTAACTGTTTGCTCTCGTGTCTAGCTTCAGAATTTGATCGAGCACTCTAGTATCGTTAAGTATGAGCGTTCTGGACAGCACTGATATGCAGTTATGCAGTCTTGAATAAAGTTTCCGTAAAATAAAACTTCTTAGTCGAATATTGTTACATGCAATATGCGCCTACAAAGGATTTGTTTTGTACATGGTCTGTGAAAAAGATTTTCTCCACCCTGAAAGAAAGATGGGATAAAATGAATTTTTATGGACGGTAACAGCACTAACAAAAATAAGCTATGTTTATTGATACCTTGCAATGATTCCGCCAGCCCCATCGTGGGGGGTTTACCCCACAAAGTCTCGACAACACCCCCCACCAACTTTTTTTTTTTTTTTTTTGCTGTGAAAAATCGATAGAAACCGTACAAAACTTCACTTATACCTTCCAAATTTTGACTTTACATCCCCCAAGCTGAAAATCATGGCAGAAACCCTGCCTTGCATTGAATAAATTCAAGTAAAGTGTTAATTCTTAGGTGCTCTCTTCTCCTCGCTTCCCATATTCTCAGAGGCTTACTATGAATAAGTCTAATATCTATTTTGCTCTAAAGGATAAATCTAGCAACTCATTAGCTTAAGAAAATTAGTCCAATACGTTATTTTGCGTCAGCTTGTTATTAAGCTTAAAATTTGTAAACAATTATGTAATATATACAGCTGTACAGTCATTTTAACCAAATAAAATTTTATTTTTTATCGCAAGTTATCATTACTTTGAAGTCAAACATTTGCAGGTAGAGACTTTGCACTGAATTTAAGTTCTAAACTGTGCTGTCATCTAGCGAACATCGCAGTAATAAACAGAATCTGACATGCTGTAAAAGTTTCAATTTTGAGATAATTTACCTAAATGGACTAATTGTAGACATAACATTCTGTAAATTGGGCCTGCACTCACTCTTCTTTACTGCTAAATCAACATTCATAACCAAGATGCAGTATATTTCGATAAACAAATAAATTAAATCACGATGTGAATGAGATTAGTACAAACACGCTAACGACTCGTTTGTTAAGGGACCCTTAAATCATTGCTTTAAATGTTGGTGCAATGACAATAACTTAAGGGATACTTATATTCTTATGTAGGCGTTAACTAACGCGCCCTTACCAAGAATTTAAGGAAGGTTGGTGAAACCGGGCATCAGACTTTAAAATCATAAGCAAAGTATTGTGCTTATTCAGGGGAACTTTTTAAAAAAATTAGTACAATACTACAAAATAGAACAGCTTAAGGCTGTGAAAATTTATTTTGTACGAAAACATGTTTATAAAAAAGGGTAAATTGTAAAAAAAGATGAGAATTGCTAAATTTCATATTATTTTAGAATAACTTGAGACTTCAAAATTTTAAATTAAGAAAAAAAGGGGAAAAATAAATTTAATACTGTTCTCTTAAAATTACATAGATGGATCCTGGATCTATCGAAGACTGTCGAATTACTACAGTAACTATTACGATACCTTAGCACAGAACACCTTATAGCTATTATGTACCTGTGAAATGAGTAAACAATAGGGATATCTAAATAAAATATTTTAAGTTTAGCTATACCTTTACTGAAATGATATAATTCTTGCAATGGGGTTTGAAGCCCAGAACCTCGGACCCACCGCAGTCCGCATATACAGTTTGGGTTCTTATTATTTTATGATCATTAGGAATCGAAGCCCGAAACCCTGGAATTCAATAGGCACTTCCGTTAACTTGTGCAAAGGGGCCAGAAAGTCTAATATTTGGGCTGATATGTGTGGTATATTCAGCGGGAGCCATTTACGTAACTTTTCAAGCTGAAAAGGGCTCCAGGTTTCATGAGTAGTTATCAACCCCTAGTAGCTCGTAGCTGCTTGCTTTTATATGTTATTTTTTTAGGTTTAGGTGCTTCCAGGACCTTTATTTTGGATTTCGAAGTATGGCGTTTGTTCACCTGTCTCTCAAAAAGGTCGAATATTATGTCAATTATTCGAGAGAAGTTTTTCTTTCATATCTTTGTTATTTGGATCTTTCCGAATGTTTCTGAATTCTTACGAGAGTATTATGTCCTCTTAAACGAACTTCGCCGTTATGTATGTGGATTGACTGAGTTTCCTTACAGAGATTTCATTAGGAGAGTATTTCTTTTCTCCGTGTTTGTAGGTAAAAGTTTAGGGCATTTCCCTTGTTTCATTTTTTGTAATACATATTTTTATTAAGTTTTAGGTACTAAGCTGTTTGTTTGGTGAAATCTGTTTGTTTTTTGCGACAATATTATGCTGCTATGTTTAGCTTCGAGTGTTGGAAGCTTTATGTACATCACAAATGTACTAGCTTGGTAGCCATTCCTAAGGGGCTTAAATAATTTTTAGAGAGTGTGTGAGTTTCATACACAAATTTGCTACTGGACATTTTCATCACCCGAAAAATATATTCGGTTTCATCATTTGATAATCTTTCCAGGTGCGCACCTGTTATCTTGAACCAATGTGGCTTGCAGTATTTTATGGTTGCATTTTACTATTTGGTTTGGACTAGGTTTTATGTTTGTTAGCTATGCACCAGTAGTATTTGAGTGCGTGTAATTAAGCAGCAGCGTAGTCCACAGTAGTGGCTAATAATATGTGTTCTCTTTGTAATATGTAATTTTTTGTAATAAGTTTGACATGTGTGATAGTGGGCCCCTTTTTTTGTACATTTTTTTAGAAGTTCAGTTCTGGTAAAAGACCAAACATTGGTGTTTAGTATGCTCAGGAACACAAAACCTAAGCTTAAAGTATCCTAACAGAGCGGGTTTGTTATATTCTTCGTAATTGTTGTTCATTTGTGTTTTGTCTCTAACACAGAAGTATTCGGGAATATTCCACGAATAATCCATGAATTCTTAAGATTCAATGGAATAGATTGTGCTTGTATCATTTTGTGCTGAGGATAACCACAGAAGTGGTATAGGAAAAGGTAAACCTGATATCTTTTTTTGTCTAGTATCAGTGCTTCGCCTAAGCGGCAGGTCCTTTCAGGTTGTTTTATTTTCTCTTCACCGTTTACTATTTGTTTCAGGCAGGGTTAAAAAAAATCTTTTTGAACAATATTTATTTTATAAGTTCTGACTTGATCGTGTCCAGAATAGAATTCTATGACAAACGTTCGTTACAGCGGCGATCTACTTGTGCGTTCCGTGAGCCATAGAGTAAGTAAGTGAGTAATTTGTTTGATAAGAAGTTGAGCAACCCTCAAGGGTTCTTAGCTATTTTTGTGTTTACAAATGTTAAAATTTCACTATAATTTTAGGGCGAGTTCGCCAAGTTCCTGCGAGAAGGTTTATATTTTTGTCCCAGACAGAAATCGACGTAGTGTTCCCAGAGTTTTTGCGGGATTGTTGCGCTTTTCATTGAACAAAGAAGTTGGTAATAGAGTAGACTGCAAAACTATTTGAAGTGTGTACTTCAATGTTTTTGTTTTTTAAAATATAATTTTTATATTTGTAACTAACTTCAGGTGGCTACTTGCGCGGTACTTCATTCATCGAGAATCCAAGCAGAGGGTACGGGGGTTCAACACCTGGAAATTTTTGAAAATTAGCTTCTTAAAATCGCGTTTTAATGCTATTCCGACAGACAACAGTAAAACTGCTAGTTCGACAGTAGTGTAGAATCCCCCCAAAAGTTTTCTAAGTGGCGCAACTCGCGCCATACATTCCCCCCTGTGGGCGGCCCTGCCTGCTTCTTCTTCTTCTTCTTCTACTACTACTACTACTACTACTTTATAAAATATCCTCAATATATTTATTTGTCTACATTTTTAAAAATTATCTTGTGTTCAGCGAGTTATGAAAACTAACGGTAGGAGACTTTGATATATTTTAACACATGCTGCTCTCCGGTGGCGAAAATAGAAATTTCTTGCAGTCAACTAACTTACATGCAACGAACTTGAGTTAGAAACATTCATTAGCTTGAATTAGGTTCGATAAACATTGAACTAGTAAAAGTCAGCCATCCTGACTTGAAGTTTTTTTCAGAGTTCCCTCAGTCACACCAGGCTACAATGTTGGGCTGATACCTTTTAATGCTGGTTCGGGCTAACTTGCTTCCAATATCCTCTCTCCAGTCTCCACCGCTATTTGGGTCAAAGGTATAGTTGCATAAGGGTCATAAATGAAGTTCGAAATTAAATCACTAACGTGTTCAGAACCAAATAATACATTTTACGTGTATGGGCCTACACAAGATTCCACAATCAAAAAAACATTTCAGTTATTTATACGAGAAATTGAATTTTATTTTATGACCTTTAAGCATCTAAGACTCAGGCCGGCATAGGGGAGGGGAAAGGATTCGGGAAGGTATCGGCCAGGGCCTATGTTGACGGTGCCATCCTGGCATTTACCCGGTTTAACTGAGGAAAAACCCTGGAGAAACCTCAGTCAGGATGGTCTGTCGCTGCGATCGAACTCACGACCACCCAAATGCTACGCCAATGCTCTACCACTGAGCTACGGCGGCTCGGTGTTACTTATAGAAGACGTTTAGTAAATGGAAAAACAGATGAAAAACTAAGAATGTCAAAACGTTCTCATCTACCAATATCATTATTTCGTCATCCCTGCATCTAGTACCACTGATTCGATTCGAGCAGAATGCAATCTTAACGGTGCTCCTCGGGTTGCAGGTTTGACCCGCCACTGGGCATATTGACAGTTAGAGAATCGTTCATACTGTGGGAATCGTAAAAAGAGTTGTCAACAATTAATATCTACTCAACAACACTACAGATACCAGATATTGTAATTAGAGAAAAAATCATATATTAGTAAAACTACAAGTCCTGTTAATTTTACTTTCTTTTTCTATAGAAACAAAGAATTCAATTATCCTTGGTTTGAAACTGAAAACATATATTAATAGAAACAGCCATGTATACATGGTATTTCTATTCATACATAGAAATATCTTTTGTGCTTTCAAAGATACGAATCAAAAATCTTCTAATAAAAATAAATTATTTTCGTTCCTAGATCAATGTTTATACCCGTAGTTAAACCTATTATATTTTTTAAAAAATAATAATAATAATATTTAAGTTATGTAGTTCCTGTTTGCTTGAGAATTGTAAATGGAAGTAAGCTTTTTGAAAACAAGATCGAAATCTTTTCTTAAGATCAAAATACCCGTTTGTATCAGAAGATAAAAGATTTCAGTGAGCCTTTTGTTTTTGGTCTCCGAAAAACAAAATCTTCAGACAAAATCTACATTATTTTGTCTGGGTCTATACCGCGTTAAGGTTGTTATAAAAAAAAAACATGTTTTTGCTTCTTCTTTTAAGTTCTTTTGTATAAAAAGCTAGTAAATTTGTGATTTCAACACACTCTTCATTGACAAGTTTCGAAGGAGTATTCATCAAAAAATATCTAATATGAAAACCGTAAGTATCTGAATTTTGAGTTTCATATTGAATCTGAATTTTGGATTGCTTTTCGTGCAACTCGGTTTTGTCACGATAACTTTTTAAACCTTTTCATTCGACTTGATCGATAAAATGTTTAGTTTTTTTTCCACAGAGTTAATTTTCTGTTATATGTCTAATATAAATTATTATATATTATGAATTGGTTTGCTAAATAATGTTTATAATGTGTTCTGACGTAAGAATGTTAATATCGCTGTGCGTTTCAAAGATTAGATTAGGTTAGGTTTCGTTCAGTTAGGTTTGATTACTATTGGTTAGGTAACGTAGTTTTCATTGCTTTACATTACAATACTTGGGATACATAACGACCTGAGCTGAGCTAAAGTTGCCTAAAGGTCTTAAAATTTAAATTCAAATTCAATTTAGATACATAATATTATAATATTTACATGCTTCGGTAAAGTTTCAACGCTTTATGGTTAATAGGGAAAAGGAACTAATGTAAGTCAAAAATTCCTATTGTTTTCAGTACAAAAGAAAACCAATTATTATTGTTACAATTTTCTGGAAAATAAAATGACTTTCTGGGTTATAGGGCTATAGCAAGCAATGGCCCATAAAATTCATTTTGTTTGATACAAAACTGTTATAGTACTAGTGTTTTCTTTTCCTGTACTGCAAATTAGGGTGTTAGACTTTGTTTCTTATAAAATAGGAAGATTCAATTGGTGATGGAAAAACAAAAAGGAGTAGAATATTTCCAACACTAGTTGATCAAATTTTGATTCGAATATGAAATAAAGATAAACAAATAAAATGAAGATTTCATAGAAAAGATTTTTTACTCAGTTCACAAGTTATTTTAACAAAACGAGGCTAGACGACCTTAGCTCAGTTCAGTACTTAGATTATATTTAGATACTTTCGATGCTCCGGTAATATTTCGTTATAAAGTTATGAGATTGTTTGTTCCAAAGGAGGACAGTTGAGCTAAACATTCGTTTAAGATTAGAAATTAGAATTACAATTTAGAATTCAACCAGTTAACATAATAGGTTGCCTTGTGATTCTTTCTTTCAATCATTGTAAATAAATATTTATTTGAAAATGTTAAATATTGTTAAAAATGAACTTTTTTTAAAAAAATAGCCAAACGCCAAGCAGTAGGAATAAATTTATTGTATCTTACCTAGGGATCACTAGTCTACTAGTATTATGATTATCATACAGTTTCGTCTGTCTATAGAAGCGTGGCTTCATGGCTCTGTTCGTGAAAGCAAGATGCTATCACAACAGGTTTATCAGTGCTACTAGGTGCAGAAACTGAAATTGCTTCTGATTGTTGGTGCAATATTCGTAATTTGTAGAAATCTGCTGGTTCACATTTTTGCACATTAAAAGTGAGCAGTTTTGATCCCACCTTCATAGTAGGTCCCATCCTTGAAAAGATGTACTGGGTAAGGGCATAAACCGCTACTTACAGAATGCCCAAGGGATGAACGATGGAACTCAGCCCCTCGTGGTATGATGGTTACCATCGCTAACTTCCCATAAAGACTGGTGAAGCGACACGAGTTCCAACTTCCAACCCAAAATTCACTTCGTCCAGGGATTTCCTCAGTTCAACCACACGAAAACCCGCTTGTATTTTCAATAGAGGTCCTGGGCGATGCTTTCCTCATTAATTCAATAACGACTATAGCCAAGTGAAAGGTGTGAGAGCTTTAGACCACTGTAACCAACAGAAACAAAATTGCTATGAACGAGAGGCTGGTCGAGGAAATTGGAACATGGTGGAAAGACTTCTTTAAGTCTTGAATCCTTGGGGGGAAGTCGTAGAAATGATACCTTGTATCATAACTCATCATACAATATTATGTTATTTGGTATCTGTAATTTTATTGTAATATATTTCTTGATATTTCTTGTTTCTCATTCTCATTTTTTAAAATATATCTTATTTTGCAGATCTGTCTAGTTCTTGTGTTCGTCGCAGTGGCGTCTGCAGGCGTGCTTCCACTGATCAAAACAGAATATCCTGATGAATACCCTGAAGCTGTTGTTATTGAACCAGCACCACCAGTTGCAGTGCCTGTACCCCCAGTTGTAGTACCTGCACCTCCAGTTGTAGTACCTGCACCTCCATCTGTAGTACCTGCACCTCTATATCTGGTACCCGCACCTCCAGTTCCAGTACTAACACCACATGTACCCGTACTGCAACACTTTCAAGTAGTTGACGATGCCGGACAATTTTCTCTCAGGTAAGAAGAAACAGGGTGGAAAAAAGAAAGAATTACTATTACTTGAGGCATCATTCACCATTATTGTTGCTCTGTCGAAAGGGACCGGTCTTTTAAGGTCTGGTAAGCTCTCTGCATTCATCTCGATCTTGCGCTTTCCTTTTTACGCTTTTCTTCCTTAATACTATAAAGAAGTTGCTTCTTCCTCTTCCTCTTAAACCTTTCTCCTACATCCATTAGCTTACATTCTTCTAACTAGTTTCTTTTTCTCTTCTTTACTATCGCCAGTATTGTTCCTTTCTCGTCTATTCTCTTTACTACTTCCTTCTGATTGGCGAGGGGTAAAGTGTAAAGCATGTCGCAAAAGTAAAATAAGGCTTATTCTATTCTTTTAGACTAAGTTGCACAAAACATTTTAACAGTGAATTAACTTAGTCCATGAATTAGTCTATGTGCTGTAGATAAAACGATAATAGATAGTGACTTGCTATTTTCTCCATATCTTTCATGCTACTGGTGTCAATCCAGACGAACTAGGAGTAAAGTAATATTAGTGAGTCTCTCTCCATATCTGCTCTTTTAATATATTACCGACCCATAAGGTGAAGTATCAAATGCTCATCTCGCACTCCGTGGTTTTCTAGTATTTTCTTTAACTTAATGCAGAAAATATCCTTGCGTACTAGCATTATCCCTTTTCTAGTTCGGCTGGACTTATACCAAGTAGCAGAAAACATTTGGACAGAATGGGTTTCGCTATCTATTCTATTCTAATGATATTTAGTTTAACTCGGAGATTAATATTTAACTCGAGGTTAAAATAAAGTCCGTTTCTTCTTCGAAACCCAAAAATCGTGAGAGTAAAGTAACTTAAACCGATTTAGTATCGATCATTGGCTGTATTTCGATTTTCAATCATCAATTTGAAATTGTAGTTCAATTGTACTTGAACTTGCACTGCATTTATACGAGATCTGATCTTTTATTCACAACAGCTACCTAACTGGAGATGGAGTTGCAGAAACAAAGCGAGGAGTTCTGAAGCTAAGACGAGATGGTCTTGGCTATGTCTTAGTCCAAGAAGGAGGAGTGTCTTACCTCGGTGCTGACGGGAAACCGGTCAGATTAACTTACATCGCGGATGAAGATGGTTTTAGAGCTGAAGGAGATCATATCCCGAAACAAGTAGTTCCTGCGGAAATATTATAATTTAATGCCGACCTCTTCTCACCGAAATTTGGAATACGAATTCGTTTCTTGTCATTCTCTGTCATTTATAGCTGATGTAATTTGTTATTTTGGAAAATAAAAAAATTGTTAATATGTTCAAAATATAGTGCCTGGTAATATATTAGTTACCTTTATGCTTACAGTATCTTGGAACATTAATTTAACTTATTTCCCGACGTCATAGAATGAAGAAAGTTTGCACAGCGACGTAAGTCGGGTGGCAATACAATATTCTATTGTTACTTTCATATATTTCTATTTTTTTATATTTTCAAAAGCATATTTTAATATATTTTTTTAATATTGTCTTCTTTATCCTAAAATAAATACAAGCCTGCAACTTGCATGAGTTTCACTGGTTGCAGAATATTTTAGGATTTGGGTTACAAAACATATAACTTCAGGAAATGTATCCGAACGCCGAAATAACTCGAAAAAAAAATTTAAAAAATATATTTCTTAAATAATTCGTACTAAAAAGCAAAATATAATTTTGTTTATGCATGAATAAAATGAAAAGCATGGAGCGCGTTCTCATATACATTCATTTTATAAATTCTTGAATTGGCGCGCTCCATGCTTTTCTTCTTAGTCATACATAAACAAACTTATTTTTTACTTTTTAGTACGAATTATTTAAGAAAACTATGTCTTTAAAAAATTTTCCTATCTAATTTAAACAACTGCCATTCACTAGTGGAAATTATTGTTAACTATATAGCCTATTATATTTTCCTGTGAATCTGTATGACTTGTAGCATGCGTTCGGTGCTCCTCTTCCACCTGAAACACAGTGTGCAAATTAGTAAGGGGGGATGAGGGGAATTTCCCTTATGTACACGCGTGTTCAATATATAACCATCTCGTTATTTTCTAATTAATAGAATTTCATCCCCCCGTCCATTGTACTGGTACCAAAACTCGCCGGAATGTCGTTCTGGACCTGCTTTTGGGGAGAAAAAAAAATGTTCAATTTTACAAAAAAATATTGACTGAGTGTAATGAATCACATCATTACTCCCACCCATACGAGACTGACAGTGATACATATATGAAGTTTAATGGTTGTGAAATTGCGCGGCCCTAACTTGAGAGACAGGGATCCAGAGCCATATGTGAAAACGTGGCTGCGAAAACACCGAACTACAGATGACACCAAAACAAGACAAGCGAAACCAACCAATTTTGGAGGATTGCTAAGTTTTTGCAACACATTAACATGTGGTTATATCGAAATTGGACTGCTTCAGTAAATAAAATAAAATATTTTGTACTATGACATTCTTGTATTAAATGTTTCTTATTCAGTTTCTAAATGTTAAGCTTTTCAAATTTAATTGATAAAGGAGTCCATATTTTTGCCAATATTAAGAATTTTCTTTTATGCCTATTTTCCTCACTTCACAGTTATTTTTATAACATATGGTGAAAATTGAAACTTTCCGGTACTGGAAAATTTACAAGTGCACCTCTGCCGCCCATACAAAATGTCCTTAATTCGCACACTGCTGATACACTATACATATATGAGCAGTAGCGTAACGAAATGAGTGCGGGCCCGCCCGCAAAACTTTAATCCGGGTCCCCTTTATAAAAGTGTATAGCAAACACAACTAGTGTTAGTGTATACTGCTACTGACGATAAATTTAAATTGAGACTTCATACCAAATTAAATGGGCCCCAAGTAACTGACTTGCCCAGGGCCCCGCATAACTTCGCTTATTAACAACAACTTAGGGGCGTGATCATGTCTAAAATGCTTAAAAAATCCAATTTGAGTATTTTTGTAATTCTCTGTCGTAGCGCCAACTTGCACCGGATATACACTCTAGAGGTCGTAAGGTGTATACATATCAAATATGAAGTCAACCCGACAACTCCATCGATATAACGGAATCTTTCGCATAACGAGTGGCAGCATATAATCCTTCTTTGGCATCTTCCAGAAGAACAAAAAAAAAGTTGATTTCCTTCGTAGCCTAAATTGTTAAACATCACAGTGACGTTGAAAGGGCAATGTCGTTAACTACATCCCTTGCTAACAAATGGGAGATTCCCCTAACATTACAAAACTAGACTCCGGATCAATCAAGTTTTTAGTTTGTGTCTTTTGCATGCAATATTTCTCGCTAAATTATTTATTTATTTATTTATTTAAGTTTCAGATACAGCTGGAGTTGCCATTTTACACAGAAACTAAATAACACTGCAACAAACTAAATAACATTACTACAAACTAAATAACATGAAATTAAATTTTAAACAACACATAACACAGCAATTGATATCACTAACATGACGATTATAATACACAAGAGGAATAACTCAGATGTTTGTATTTAGCGTTCGATGGAAAGTGTTTTCAGATCCAAAAATATCGATATTTGAATCGAGATTATTATACATAATTACTAGTCTGTGGAATAAGGAGCGCTGCAGTATACTTAGTCTAGGCGTGGTACAATGAAGGAGGTTATTATTTCTGGTTATTCGCAACGGAACACGGAAGTAAAATTTAGATATCAACTCTCCAGTTCTAAGATTCCCGTTAAGTATCTTGTATAAGTACATCAAATCTGCCAGCTTGCGACGAGAAGAGGGTAAGTGGAGACCAAGAACGGATAATAACTCTGGTTTGCTTAAGCTACGTACTGATGGTATTCTTCTTTTGACTATAGCAAGAAAAAAGTTCAGAACAGAATCAATATGAGATAGATTAGAAATACTAGCCATGTTCCAAATTGGGGAGCAATATTCAATTTTAGGGGAAATGAAGGTTTTGCAGAACATACTCAATGAATGAAGGTCCTTAATTTCTGTAAATCAATAGAGAAGACCAAGTAAGCGCATAGAACTGTTAGTTATAGAAGTCACGTGATCAGCAAACAGAAGTTTTTCGTCAAATATCACTACAAGGTCTTTTTGAGAAGAAACTTTAGCGATAGGATCATCTTCAATGATATAGGCAGATGGGATTTGATTCATCTTTAAAGAAATAGTAAGAAAAGAAGATTTTGAGGGATTTATTTTCAGGTTCCACGCATTACACCAGTCCAAGAGGTCAGAGATTGAATTTTGGAGATCAGCAACATCCTGTAATGATCTGATTTCTCGAAATAATTTACAGTCGTCAGCAAAAAGAAGAATTTTGGTTTTTGATGACGAGAGATAAGATGGGAGGTCGTCCATATATAGGTGAAAAAGGAGAGGGTCCAAAACACTACCTTGAGGTACACCAGAGAGAACGGGAACAAAATTAGAAGATGATCCAGAAAGAACAACACGTTGTTCACGGCCAGTGAGATAGTCTCGCAATAATGAAAGGAAGTTACCATGGATATTGAATCGGTGAGTTAATTTATAAAGAAGAAGATTACAATCAATTCTATCGAAAGCCTTACTAAGATCTAGATAAATGACATCAAGCTGTGTGTTATTGGACAGGGATTGGGTAGCATCAGAGAGTAATAAGAACAGGTTAGTAAGAGTGGAACTACCAAAATAATATAAATCTAGAAAATCGGACGCGGGCCCTCTTTTATCTGGGCCCGCCCGCATTGCGGGCCTTGCGGGCCCGAACGTCACGCCACTGATATTGGGGAAACATATAGCTGGTCACCAAACATTCGACTGACTACTGGAAAATTGTAAAATTTGTCATATTTCACGAAATAAATTCAACCTAGGAAACGTAACAAATTAAAATGTGAAACAAATGTAATAATTTCAGTAAACTAACCCAATTATAGTACATCAAAAGTACGTATTTATCATAGGTTTAATGACGCGTGTTAACGTTATGCCAGTACACATACAACTCTTTAAGTGTGAAGATACTGGAGAGCAGCATACGACTGAAAATTCGTTTTTTATGTATGCGTAGAGGTACTGTTGTACGTTTAGCACAGTATCCTTGGAACAGTCTTAAGTTTATGACTCCCTATGCTATAGCCTATAGCAGCTAGTCCGCACACTATGTTGTGTCAAGCTTCCCAGACAGTAGCATCGTGTAGTGTTGCCACGAGACGAGACAAATTCAATTCAATTCAATTTATTCAGCTTGTACATTAGCTTACGAATAGTAAGCATTACAGTTGTCAGATAACAAAACATTACAGATTATCAGTTAAATATTCAGTCATTGTGTAATAAGACTTTTGTACAAAGAAATTGAACAGTCTTCTCGTAAATATATTAATATTGCTTATACCTTTCATGTCTATCGGAAGTTTATTGTATAAGCGTGTACAGTCCATATATACGCTTTTTTGAAAAGAAGAGGAATTTTGCTGTGTAACATATACATTTTTTTGTTGCCTAGTATTATATAAATGAATACTGTTACAACGAATTAATAGTTCTTCATTTTTTGTTACATATAAAATAGACCTGTACATATATAGACATGGTAAAGTCAGCAGTTTTTGATTTCTGAACGTATCTTTACAGGATGTACCTCTACGTAAACCAAAAATTAACCTAATTGCTCTCTTTTGTAGACGGAATAGCGTTAAAACCTTGGTTGAGGAACCCCAAAAAATCACTCCATAGTTTATTAGTGAATAAAATTTTGCAAAGTACAACGATAAAAGTGACTGGCATGAAACAGTATTACATAATCTGTAGAGCCCAAAGCATACTGAACTTAGTTTACTAGCTAATTTGTTTATATGTTCATCCCATTGGAAATTATCTTGAATTAATACTCCTAAAAATTTGACCGAGGATGAGATTTTAATTGTTCCTGAATCAAGGATAGCTAAGGGGGAGAGCAGGCTTTGTTTTTTTTAGATGAAAATTAAGAACAGTTGTTTTATTCATAATTTAGGTACAGTTCGTTTGCTGAAAACCATGTTACAAGATTGTCAAAAGTAGATTTGAAAATTTTCGTTTAATTCCTTCATAGAGTTGCCTGACACAAGTATATTTACATCATCAGCATATTTACACCGAAACTAGGTTGTATACATTGCAATAGATCATTGATGTATAGTGTAAAGAGTAAAGGTCCCAAAGCAATGGCTATAGAAAACGAGACGAAACAGAGCTCTCGTAATGCAAAGTATACATCTTTTCGAATCGAGTCACTCTCTAGGCAAGATATTTTCGAGACAAGACAGCTTAACATCGTCGTTTTGTTGTATTCGGGTGGCTGTGTGGTAACAAAGAAAGAAAAAAAAAGCATTTTGGACAGTTAAAAGTAACTATTTTAAGATTTTATTATTGTGTTGTAGTGTCGTTATCGTATCTGTTTTCTTTCATATGTAACCCTTATCGAGACCGTGCGTTTCGCAACCGTGCAATTTGCGACCATACAGCAGGCACGTACTGGCCCACGGGCTACCGGACATTTGTCCGGTGCGCCGCCGGTTGAAAAGGCCACATTGCGCCTCGAAAGAAGTAGCGAAAGAATGAGAGAAATTAAAGGCAGAAGTTTCAAGGAACAGGAGGATCTTTTTACAAAGAACTGCGTTTTTTTGTCGATAAACTGGAGTTATAAATTTAAGCGAGAATGAATGGAAGTGAGTCCAACAACCAAACGATGGTGAAACTGTTGGAAGCTATGATGCCTCTAATCCAGTCGTGCTAGTGATAAACGATTTTAGTAGGCCAGAATAAACTAAGGAGAAAAAACTGGTCCCCCAACTTCAGAAAAGGGCCTAGGCATCAGGGAAAATCGGAACGCTCCAGAGATAATTTAGGTTTCATAAACCTATTCTGGATCGACAAGTTTATGCGGGTCGAGAGACAGAATGATTCTTTGACATCCAGCTCAGTTGAACACCACAAATGAATAATTACATATAACCTAAAACTTGCATTTACAAAAAGACCAAGAAAGTGAAGTTAAAAATAGTACCCCCTTTTTTTTTAACTCTGCACCCTTTTTTTTTTTACTGAGTTGAGTGAATTGCACTGCACTACGTGTATCAACATATTTTGTAACACACAAGTTCAGAGACTCACCACCAGTATGCTCTTTCTGACACCTAGTTGAAGAACAAAGTGATATGAAATCTCCTCATTACGAAGAACAACTTGCTTCACGGAATCGTCATGTCATGGCCAAAAGGTGTACGCTAAATTGAACATGAATCAAGCAAGACCCGTTTGACCATCACTACTACCTCGTCGATATTTATATAGTGCTAGACAACATCCAGGAATAAGATTTAGTTCATTCTGATTGTATTCTTCTAAAGGTTAAGATCTATATGAGAACCTGTGAAAGACATTGTAAGACAAGGAAATCCCTCCTGATAGCTTCCTTGGTGACAGTTGTGACGGGGCAAGTAATATGCAGTGAAAAAACAAAAGAGTGGCTTCATTTCTCAACTAGAAAAATCGCAACCATATCCATGTGTTCTGCATGAGTCACTTAGCCAATTTATTCGTTTGTGACCTGACGTCTTGCACTGCGCCAGCCATTACATATTTGAGAAACGTATATAATGTATGTTTCTTTCAAGGATTCTTAGAAGAGAATCGAAGAGGTGGAAAAGATAATAGCAGAAAGAGAAGGGTCATGTAATATTGATCACTTGACTTCCACAAGGTGGCTGAACAACGAAACTGTTTTATGATAGTTTTGGGAAATGAGTGCAACTCTTTGTGTAGAACGCCAACTCTGACATGGAACCAAAAGAAGAACTTCGAAACCTTCATGGGGAAGGGGAGCAGGAATCGATGTCTAAGGATTCATCAGTAACACTAGCACTTGTTTCGAAGTAAAAATTCATGAAGTATGAAACTGTATTGTTTGCTTTCATTTATATACAGATATTTGAAATAATAAAACAGTAACTAGTCCGTTTATCTCCAGAGTTCAATGATGGACTACATAGAGGTCTGGAGAAAGTAGACAACACAATTAGCCTGCTGAAACAAGCTCAGAGGAACTTCAAGCAAATTGTCAAAACATTCCGTATATTCTACAAGTCTGTCCGACTATAAACAATGAAACAAAAGTTAAAAGATTCGGCAGGGCAGTGTGTTCACAAATGACAGACCTTCCAGAAAACATCGCCAGTATTTACTTGTTTGGTAGTACTGAGGTGGTAGAGGACGATAATGATACTGAAGCTGCAGAAATAACACCTGAAGAGTGTAATCCTCATGTTCGAAGATTTGCAGTACTTTATGGCATATGTTTTATGTCCTCCGAGACCCCTCTTCATCTTGCTACGATGATTTATACAAAGCGCACAAATATGTATTAACTTCACCAATGTACCAAGTTTGTTGTAAGAGGGTAATTTCCTAAGAAATGATAATCAAGAACCGCTTGAGAAGTATGTTGAATTAAGAACATCTGAGCTCACTTTTGCTGACGTATCATTAGACAAAATTAACCAGTGATTTTGACCCAGAAGTAGTAATTAAATACTTAGGTAAGAGCAGTAATGGGCTAGCTTGTTACTTACGAGTGTAGTGTAAGCAAAGCTGAGGATTATGTATTCTGCCTTAGACCGAGCCCCCTCCCGCGCCTCCACAGGCTGGTCCCGTTGCCAATGGTCCAATGCCCGGTACCTTAGTCTGGAACCAGTACGTGCCTGCCATAGAGAATATCGTGCGCTTTGCGACTCCAGGGAAATTAATTTTACGTCTTGCGACCGATCTGTTTATTTTAGAGTCAACGACATCTTAAACAATTAAGTTCTTTAACGATTTTTACATCTGAACAATATATTCAGCAACATCGCTCGATCTCTTGCGAGTCTGAGCTTCTGTAAAGCTTACCTAAGGTGACAGTTTCCATTCCGGCAGCCATTTTTCGTCGGAAGGAAACAATAATATTTCGAAATTAGAAATGCAGTACACACATGTAGAACGAAGAATAAACGCAGAAAACACTAAATAAGTTGGCAAAATCACTGACAGAATAAAAAATAGGAGAATGTAACCTGACTATGGAGTAACCCATCTGCGCTCGCTATCGGTCATTCGACATTAATTCGTGTCTGTGTGTGACATTTGCGTGATTTTTATATTACATTTTGTACAAAGTTGCTAAATACCACATCAATGTGTGTGTGAAATTTAAAAATTAATGTTCCCTAAAATGAACTGGGTTTCCTACTTTCAATGGCTCGCTCTGAGTTGCACTCAGCCTCCTATTAAATTAAGTACCAGAGTGTCCTTGGTATTCATGGGAACCTTGGGAGGTAATGGCTGTCGACCCTCGACCATGATTGACCAGTCCCCCACACTTCGTACCGTGGGTCGAGAATATCTCACTACGTCCACATCTCACCTGCGCCGTTCACGACGCGTGGACATCGCACAGGGGATACCTTTACTCAAAACGGATTTCCTTGTCTCTCAAATTGTAATAGTTTGCTTCCAACATGAAACTGGTCATCTAGCTTTATTTATCCTAACCAGAAATATAAAAGAAGCTTCTTACGTGTCTTGAGATACAGTTTCGTTTGTGCGATTGGCGCATTAGTTTCGTGTACTTGATACATTTATATGATTTACTTTTCGCGCAGTACAAGTTTAAGATCTTTCTGTAAACAACATTTCTTACAGTAACAAAATTTTAGACGTGATTACAAACAACTGTAATAATAATATAAACAACACTTTAAATTAAACTCAACTTTCATTCAATTTAAAACAATAGTGTTACTTCAATTTGCTTGTATACTCTGCTGCCATCTATTGAAGACCAAACGTACTACAGGTTTGCATGTTTTCTCTTTCTTTGGAGGTTTATCAATAATTTCATAGCATTTTCGTCCAATTCTTGACGTAGCTTTCAATCCTCATCTCTGCTGAAGTTCATATTTGGCACAAAATACTCAAGATTCAATGAAAACACGAATGTAAACTGCGCATAATACCATGCAACGCGCAAACCAAACCGCCTTTACTAATTTCCCTTCAACGTGTCAATGCAGTGGCGCGTACAGCAGTTGCATGCGATCTTCGTATGCGCCAATCGCACAAAGGAAACTGCACCTTTAAAAGACAAGAAAGTATCAGTCTAGTTGCCAATGCTCACAGGTTCAAAATTGGGATTTTAATATGAACCAGTATTCAGGTCTGATAAACGCACGGTCGACTGTATTTCGATAGCAAAATATCTTTAATCTCACTAATCAATATAACTAAAATTTATCTCTAAACTGTGAACTCAAATTACATTACAGAAATCTATCTCAGCGCTCTAATAATTATGATGGACTACTATATAAAATACTGCAGATTATTATTATTTTTTAAATTAGAATTTTATTGAAAGAGGAACTGCTAATTTAAACATAATATTCAGTAGAAAGAGGCTAATGTAATATACAAATACTTCATAAAATTGAATAATATTTCTTTGGAATCCTTGGATATCGGTTGACAATCTGATAAATTTTGTTGTCGGTCGATGAAGTGATTTATCAAATTTTAGATTGGCATACGATGGATGTAAGGAAATTATAAGCACATGTGTTCCTGTGTGGGTTAGTTCCCGTTCTCCCAAAACGCGATTCAAATTTACCACTAAACCCTTGTTTCTTGTCATTTACCATTTCTTTAAAAGAAAGTCAATTTTTCAGTTCTCTTTCATACAACAGTTATATATTCAAAATCCAGTTTCATGTTCGATAAAGAAAACATGATCGTTTGTTTAAAAAAAAATGGTTTCGGTAACAGCTATTCAAAAGTTGGTTTATTTTCAACTCCAGTTCCTTTCAATTGGTATTCAAGATTTATCCTTTCTGCCATTGTACAGTATTTCCGTATTTTCAGAACTTAACCAAGAAGTATTTTTGAAAATATAACAGCCGACCTTCGACAAGTCATTATATATTATTTTTATTATTTACTTTTATAAATGTTTTCCAGTCCTTTCTAAGAACGTTCTCGCTCTCTCTGTCTCCCTTCCCGTTCCCTTCCACTTGCTCACTCACACACTTAAAATTATCAAGTTAAGTATAATTCAGCCCATGCATCGCTGATTAGAAATAGATTCGCTTGCCCTTTATAAAGTACTTACAAGAAACACTCACCAGATGTCAGAGCCCGATTTTCATGAAAATTCGTGTGTAGGTACAGTGACTAACTAAAACATTCACAACCAAAATTACCGGTGCTGTCGTCAACAAACATCGACAGGAGAACCCGAGAAACATGAAACGTAGAGAGCAAGTACGGTTAAATCGAATACAGAGTACGGAAAACGCCTTTTGTTTAATAAACTGTTTAATATATTATATTAAATCACAGCCATATTCAATTCACTACTGGATAAGGTCTCTCCCGGAGGAAGGAGGTGCTCTACTGTTCCCACGCTGACCAGACGTGTGTGGAGAGGAGAGCCGAAGCTCTCAACTGTGTTCGCCACTGTCTTTTATTCAAAGCTGCTCCCCAATTGTCCTCACGATGCTGGGTCAACACCGAAATTTTAAGTCCCCACCGGGAATCGAATCCGAGACCGCTCGCACTGAAGTCGGGCGCACTACCGACTAGGCTACGCAGGAGCTTAATATGTATTGAAAGCAAGTGGCTATTTATGGATACTGGACAGTTCGTGACACATGCAGTATGGTATAGCGACAATGACCGTCATCTTGAAAGCAATCGCCGCCATCTTGAATATGTTTCAAAATTTCTAAATATTAAGTGGGCCATATGATTTATGAATCTGTGTTGCAAAGTTCCAAGAAACAGAATGACGAAGTCAATTTTGGCATAACTCCAATTCTGTACGAGAAAATGAGAAGTGAAATTGACCTGGAGAAAGTCGCTTTCATCCAGCATTGTGGCTTCTTGAAATTAGGACTTCATTTTCCGTTAGTGTATTTAAAACTTTATAGTGCACCTTATTTTTCGGCCATGAGGATCATATTTTCCAGCATAACGGTACCTCTTATGTAGCCGTTTGGTTTTCATTCCTTCAACTATTTCAACAAAAAAATTGTTTTCATCATGTGGCTCACATAATCTCCAGGTCAATTTTACGTGTCATTTTCTCGTACAGGATTAGAGTTAGGCCAAAACTAACTTCATTTTTGTGTTTGTTGGAACATTCCAGCACAGATTGATATGTCACATGGCCCACTTCCTACTTAATTTTTTAAAGCATAGTCAAGATGGCCGCTTTCAAGATGGCAGTCATAGTCGTTATACCATCATGCATGTATCACCTCCTGTCCAGTATTCATTAATAGCCATTCGCTTTCAGCACATATGACAGTATATAAAAGAAAAGGCTCCGTACTCTGTATTTGATTTACTTGCTGTCTACGTTCCATCTTTCTCGGGTTCTCCTGTCCTTATTTGAATGGCTCGGGTACAAAACATGGTAAACGACAAAAAGCTGTATTTGAGAAAATAGCATGTTGTTGCTAAAATCTAATTTTCTAATTTTGCTTGGCCTTGATTTTTAAAATATTGTCTTTGCAATGAATAGTATGGGTCTTAAGAATAACCGTACACCCACTTTTATCCACAATTTATATTTTTAGTGCAAAAGAAACAGAAAAATCGGAAATATGTGTTGCCAACTATTGGCCCTTAACATCTTTTACATAAAAATAGCCTTTGCACTATTACATGCACATTTATTTGATTGTGGTGAATAAAGAAAATTGCAAGTCACTCGTTTTCTTCACAGCTGCTAGAATCAGACAAGTTTGTGGCTTCAGCCACGTCAGCTTCACCTTCTAGACTATTACAAAAGTTCATGTAAGCTGGTGGTATCCACTGATAGAGCGATCTGATGTCTCGAAGTTAACTACCTTTAACTTTCGTCTTCCTTTGGTACTTTCTGGAGTGAACAACTGATGTCAGAGACTGCTGATATCTTCCATCTTTGCGTAGATTCAGAGAAGCGAAATTGTCCCAATTTCTTGTTTTCATCATCCATTGTTGCTCTTTACTGAACGATAATCTGCAGCAATCTTGTAGTTTGAAAGCTGAGCCATCTTTGTACGTTTTCTTCTTGTTCACAGTATTGTGCAGAACACAGAACGCTAGGAATTCTTCCTTCTGCATTTCATTACTTGCAGTTTTCCGTGTTTGGAACTTTTTATAACAACCTCTGCCCAATGGTTAGGACTATACCAGGTTTTGGTACCGATTGTGTACATTATTCTCTATCTGGGCAAAATCCCTGTCTGATGGTAAGATGGTGTGTTAAACTTGCGGAAAGATATTCTGTATATTTTCGAACCTCCCACTTTCAATCAGATACAAACATAAAGCAAGAGCTGTCCAGTTCTTATTTTACCTGCAACACTTATCACTGTTGGCAATGAATTTTTTTTTTACCAGTTTTGTTAACGTTATTGAAATATTAAAAAAAGAAAGAACAGCTGGAAACTTCATCAGTCCCCCTACCCGCAGTACTCCCTTTCCACATGAAACACATTCCGTGGTCTTTTACGCAGTCATGGATGTTTAGCTTGTAGATAAAAAGCTTCCTCTTATAAAACACAGGGCCTACAGAAAGTTTGGGTGTGGGAAGTGCCTGCTGTAGATCAAATGTTACAACAACATTACTCGGATCTTGCCGACCGATGTTTGTGTTGGTTTTGATTTCTTCTTGACCTGCCTTTGTCTTTCGCTGATGGAGCTCCTACAGAGTTATAAGACGAGTTACTCCAGTCTTTCAACGGCTGCCTGATTCTTAATGTTTGCTACATCAAATTCTTTGCTGGTGTCACTTTTGGGTATCTAAGAGCTATTAGCAGTTTACATACTAATGTATTTCGTGTAAAACATGGCAAACACCAAAGCTTAATTTATTTACTTGTTCGTCACCTTCCATTGAAATATGGTCACGGTTAGTGCCATCTTGTTCTTCAAGTGGAACGTACTCATTACCAGAATCACACGGTAAGTCTTCTGAAACGTCTAATCCACACAAATCAAAGATTTCTGCAGTATATGATCCCCTTCTCGCCACGTTTGATGTCGCTTAACAAGTTTTACATGAAAATACTGATCATTACCACAAAAACACAGTAGCTTCTGCTATCTGTGGGTAATGTTCTCAATTATTTGCATGCATCAATTATCTTCTGGAAGTTAGTGAAATCTGTAGTATAGTTGCAGTTAGTTTAAGTATAACTCAAAATCACACGGACTGGCGCTTACCATGTTTTACACCAGAACTCTTCTTTTGTTGACGCCAGCACCTATAATTTTGGCTTTGAAGAGGTATATCAAAATCGGGCTCTGACACCTGCCAAGCGTTCCTTGTTAGTTCTTCCTACTCCTTCATTTTGAAAAGACAAAATTTTAAATAAATAAAACAATTAACACTCGTCTGTAGTTTTGGAGTACCAAGAGTTTAAGAGGGAGTTTAATACCCCTTGGGAGGTCACTCCGACCACAATTAAGCTTTCAACAATCTGATTATATGAAGCGATTTGTTAGGAATTTTAATTCAAATGTTAACTACTCGTATCATGTAGTTTCCTACTCAAATTAAAGGGAACGCCAAGATTTGAATTTGGAAGTAAACTCTTACGGCCGTTTTAGAATTATGGAAAGTGAGGCCCGTACCTTTCACTGTTCCACGCATTTTCAATTTCTCTTTCACAATAAGGTGAACAGTGATTCTGCCATACCTCCAGTAGCGTAGATAGGAATTTCTCAAGGGAGGGGATATATAGAAAATAATATCCTTGGCAGTTATGCAACAAAGCACAACAAATTTCTTATAAAGAATATATTTCGGGTCTTTCTTTTTCTATAATTTTAGAACAGCACGATTGCAGTATTGTGCGGTAAAGTGTTAAATGCATGAATATATTATATCCGTATAGTTGCTTTGAAACATCAGGTGGGATTTTGTCAAGAACGAAAAGTTTCTCGGACAACATTTACTAATGCTTATACGCTCACTTTGATGACAGTTTTCTCTTGTAAAACTTCCAGTCCGTTCAGTCACATTTGAATGTTTGAATCTCGTTTCAGAGTACAAAATATAATCTTTGGCGTAGATGCGGGTACAGATTGTACAAAATCTAAAGCACTTCTAAACAGCTTGGAAATCTGATATGCTTTCATTGCACTTTTATTAGTTTCGCCTTCAAAATTCGCAATTAATGTGTCAAATTTTCGAAATGTTCATACTTTCGGGTTGCAGTGATTTGAAAGCGTGGGAAAATGATTCTTAAGAGTTCCATATTTATAACACACGAACAGCAGAGCTGATGCAGCGTCGTATCCTCAAAGACTTTAAGCCTACTTTATTTGAAAATGTATATTTCAAAATTCCGCAATGGACACGCAAGGGATTCCCCATAGGAAGTAGGGGATTCCGAATATTTCTGAAGTATTGAGGTAGGTCGAAATGAGCATGTGTTAAAAGCATGAGCATGATATTCGTAATCCCCAGTATCGAATCGGACAATGATATTCGATCTCTTACATAACAAATTATTAAAACATTCGATGAAATTATGCAATTCTTACTCCTGCTTGTTATACAACGACGCATTTTTTAAAAATCGTTCGGTGTATGGAATCTACTTGAGATATCGATTTGGCGCAAACGCATTATTGTTTCCTGGTGAAAACCGTCCCATTCATGGTTGCTCATTTCGACCCATCTTTACTTTAGAGAATTTATGGCAATCTTCTAATTCCTTTGGGGAATCCCTTGAACGCCCATTGAAAGATGTATTTTAGGATAGTGCAGATTTAGTCTTTGACGGCCATCAGCTCTACTTTTTGTGATGTTAGAAATCTGAAGCTCTGAAGTTCATCTTCGCACGCTTTCGGGACCTTTAAGCTTCGAAACTAAACACATTTCGAAAATTTGTCTGAGAAACTTTCGTCTTGTTTTGATGTGAGGAATCACCTCCAGAAGTTTGTCAGTGAATTTTAAAAGTCGCTGTATTGGTTATCTAATTTTATATCCAGATCTTCTTTGAACCTACCCGAAATTCGTGAAAACCCTAAGAAAAATTCGAGATCCATGCGTGAAAGAGCATGTCTTATACTGTAATTAGACTTCATTTTATGGATTTCTGTAAATATTTTCATACATTCTTCCAAGCTCAAATATGCTGCGACTTTCTTTGTTTTCCTTGAGATAATTTGCTTTAGCACTTTCAAACTTTATAACAGCATCTTTGGCATTATTCACAGCTTCCACTAAGTGAAGCTGAAGGTGTTCCTTTTGTAAGAATAAGTACAACGGTTAATCGTAGCAAAAATACTAATTTAATCGAATAAAAATAACGAATATATTATAAATGCATTAAATTCATTACATGCCTTCAATGAGAGCTTGTGAAATTGTTCAATAAAGAAATCTGGATAATTTCTACGAACATAAATTGGGTTAATTCTGTAAAATCATGGATGGCGTTATATATTTATATCACTTTGCACTGTCCATAATCCCACAAAAATCCACTTTCCGTAAGCGGACATAAAATATAAGTGTTCCAATTGATCCTGAATAATTCAATATCAGTCGAATATGGTGGTCTTAAATACTCCCACATTGAGTGAGTATGCTGCACAACCGCAGAAGGTTACAGTATGTCTTGATTTTCTTTTATTTCCCAGCAAACTGCTACTTCCATCATATTCTTAATAAAATAAGATCTGGGAATTAACACCAAAATGCGTCAGAGCTGACAAATCGTTTTCGTTAAATCCCGAAATTGCTTCTTAAAACTTTTTCGGCCAACACCACTTTAGGGAAAGATCTGCCAGATTGTTACTGAGTCTGTGCATAAACTCCTTTTTTAAGAAATCATACTCATCATTGACGTAGTTAACAACAAAGTTTTCCCATGTAGGCGATATTAAGAGTTTCATCCGCTAATGCAGAAAATCATTCAGTTGCATCTGGTCAGGCAAAAATCCTAAATTGAAACTTCATCGCAAATTTCAATAATTGATTTTAATGGTTAGACTCTTTTCCCCTTATAGCCGACCGAGGTAGTCGTGTGGTCTGAGGCATTAGGCCAGTGTCTCCAAGGTTGCGGGTTCGAGTTCTACCTGGGGCATGGATGTTTGTGAAATTTAACAAGCGTGCCCTCGCATAATCGTGAAAGGGAAGTCAAAAGTTACTAACATATCCCAAGGAAAAAAAAAGTTTAGCAAAAGTTTATCTTTTCCCTTATGATCTGAAAGATAACATTACATCTCACAGCGGAAACTTTCCAATGTGTGTAATTTTAATTTATAATTCATATGTAAAGTAACGAGGACGTCTGTTAAAGTTACGCAGACGTCTCTACGTAGAAAATAACTGCCTCAACCATAGATTTTAAGTGTTTTATATTAAAAATTTTAAATGTCTTGTATTCAAAATTTTCACCGTTCTACTCTCGCTGGGACTATCAGTACAGGAATTACTACTTCATTCTTCATTACTGTCTAGAAATCGTCTTTTCGTTTTTTTTTGTTTTCTTTTACCAACGCTATTGATGTTATTGTCAAAGAATGTTTATTTTACTGGTTGTCCTAAGTGTTATTTACCACATCTACCTAAATGTGAAACTACAACGCAAAATGTACAATACGACCCTTGTCTGTTTATTAATAAGCTTACAATTATATCGGGACGGTCGTAAGCTATAGTGCTGTTACAGCCCTTACAAACATTTTTTATTTTAACTATCAATTATGTATCCAAACATAACTTCATTTTTTTTCTTGTGGAAATACTCTCCTTCCAAGTTCATAAAGTTGGAGTCAAGGTGGGGGGATATATCAACCATATCCCCCACTTACCTACGCCACTGCATACTCCCTATGGCGATGTCACCTACCCAAATCTAAGAAATCACCCCGACTTATTTTTTACTTCAAGAATTGATAGAAAATTTGAAAAACTACTTATACCCTACCAATCTTATCTTTACGTACCCCCAACTGAAAATTCTAGCGGAATTTCTGATGGTGAATGCTTTCTAAGATGTTAAATGCAGCTGAAAGTTTGCGTATCTGCAAATCTTCTGTCACGTTCCATAACATTAGCAGCCTTAACGATGTTGAAATCGATATCCGAAGTGAGTGGCCTACCAGAACGCTCCTTGTCGATCGCTTACGTGTTTCCCTCTTTGAAGTGCTTCCATCAGTGATGCACGGAATCACGGCTTATTGTTTTCCCGCCATATGTAAACATTTCAAATGTTTCGTTCCCACACTTCGCGAGTTTCACACAAAATTCAATCGCACACCTCTACCGCATTTTTCTATGGATCTCCATTTCGTCCGCCATGCTCAACTTTTCATCCACCATGACAAACTGTACCTGCTACTTTGACGCGTGGTCACACACTTATGCCGTCCACGGCTGTCCCACTGCAGATTCATAATCCTTTAAGTACTACCTCCCAAACATCCAGTAGAGCATTCACACGACTGAATGTGGAAAGGAAAATAGTTTGAAACATTTCAATCGGAACTCGTAGTTTCACAATTACGCATATTTATATTATAATACACTTGGTTTCAGAGATATCATCCAAGGACATACAATTTTTCCGTGTCTCAACCAACATTTATTCGTTAATATTTATAGAGTGCATAAGCTTATGCCTCAAATTTCTATTTAATCAATAATACATATATGTTGACTGTAGAAATGTCAACAGTCATTACTAGACTTACAGCCCATTCTGTAATGAACCTTCACACGACGTTACATAGGAATGGGATGCGCGCCGTTTCATAGAAATGATGAATGGGTTCAATCTGTGCAGAGACGCATACTACCAGTTTCATCTGTTCATGCTACAGATTCATGGTACCATCAAAAGTATAGTGTGAATTTTCTTACCGAAAAAGGAATCCATGTTTAGCTCCAAGTGGGACCCAATGGCAAAGGCGGACGACCTGAAGACAAAATTCAGCTTGATACATTCCTTACCACTGCCAAAAATTTAGAAAAAAAACTACGAAGAGAAGTTGATAGTTACGGATCTGGTGGAGAAAATGAAAGAGCACCTGATAGGGCTCTCCCACATAACACTAAGCACAAGACGGAAGCTACGTGAATATTTAATTGATGCTCTCATGGTACTTAGCATCGGTTAAAAAAAACTGTGACTTCGAAGAACAGCAGCAGTGTTTAAAACATTAAAATAAGAATCAAAAGTCATTGATGAAGATAAAACCAACATTATTCTTAAACCCTCATAAAAATTATATCAATGTTAAAAGGGATAACAGCATTTCCCGATTATATTCTGCAAGTAGATCTAAGCTGAACAAAGGCAGTTTAGTTATTTCGACCACAGGCGGCAAAGAAAGAAAACAACAGCTGCAAAATATAACGAGAAGTTTCCGATTCTTTTGTCTTTGATGTAATCAGTACCACCCGATCATCAGGGAAGATCTTTCCTACGAAGAAGTGATCCAGACGGCAGAAAAGGTTAGTGGGAGAAAGAACGGGTAGCACGGCGAGTGAGGAAGGGTTTCATACTGCAACTCATGGAGAGCCTGCACCGTGTCATGTAACATGAGGACACCATGTCTGTTGACCATTGCTGGATGCTTGCGGACAAGCTTGTGGTACATTTAATAGACTTCAGCTTTGAAACGATCTGCAGTGATGGTTTCACCTCGCCTGAGAAAGACATGATGGATCACTCCCATCATAGACCACCACTCGAGTAACAACACCTTCCGTGGGTAGAGAGGTGGTTATTACACCGTCCTGGACGTTGGTCACGATCCAACCTTTGTCCTGACCTTTTACGATTGTCATAGTAGATCCATTTTTCATAAGTGACAATCCGATGCAGCAAACCTTCCTGCTTATTCTTTACATATAGAGAACAGCACACTTCCAGACGATGATTCCTGTTGGCCGGTGTCATCTCATGTGGCACCCATGAGACCAAATTTTTCACCTTACCGATCACACGAAGGCGCCGACTGACAGTGCTATTGTGTATGCCTAACTCGTCTGCAATGACACGAACACTTTTCCGAAGGTCCGCTTTCACAGTGGTTTTGAGCAGCTCATCGGAACATGCCGTTGGTCGATGCCCAAAAGGCTCATTTTGGAATGTTGTCTCACCAGAAAGAAATTTAACAAACAAGCGGCAAATGGTAAGTTCGCTCACCATTCCCGTCCCAAATGCACTCTTAATGTTTTTGTGGCTTCCTGTGCAGAATGCCCCAGTTGGAATTCAAACAGTAAAATCACTCAAAATGCTGTGTTCTCCGTGGTGCATTTTCAACAACACACTGCCTCCTGACTGTCTGGGTACCCCAGGATGTTTGCTGGACGTATACAAAGTTTATGACATTAGACGCGTGACTTCAGATGAATACAAATCCATATCGATGGGATACTATATCTAGGAACACTTTATATTTATTTGGGTGTAATTTCCTTTTGTTATTTGAAAACGAGATTGCGCGTTTTAGGGATATTCCATCATTATTCGCATAGGAGTGGCATTTATTCTTATCTCTTACAAAAGTACATTCACTTCAAGACTGCCTTTACAAATGTATTTCCTGTAAAATTCTAACCAAGAATGATATATTACACGACTCCCTTCCAATTAAAACAAAAAAATCAATCGAGATTTCAATATGACAGACTCAAAAATGGCTCCCACGAAAAACATATTCTCCAACAGGTAGCGTCCTCCACCCAGTACCTATTGCTGTGTATTTGACTTCCATTTCTTTTCTAAATTTAAGAATATAAGGAGATTTAACGCAACATAAACGTAAATGAGACTAAGTACGGCATCTCTGATGCATACTGCTTTCTCCGTCCGCCATCTTGGATTCAATTTATTCTTTCAAACGGCAATAGGGACAAATGACATATCAAATACATTTGCAATTTTCTCAAGATGTCAGTGGTGACATCAGATTTACTATATTTCTAACCGTTCGCAAATTATTGCGTGTTGCATTTTATATTTAGTATGTATTGAACTCTCCATATAATGTCCGTATAATTTTTACAGGTAATACAGAATATGAACGTATCCATATCAAATGTGAATGATATCACGTACTGCATGTCTGAAACATGCTATTTGCTTCGTCCGCCATCTTGGATTTCACTTATTTTCTTCAAGTAGGAATAGGGCTAGTGATATTTCAAATTCCTCTGACATTTTCTCAGCAACTTACTGATGTAATTTGTTTACCGTATCTTTAACCAGTCTCAAGTCATTACAAGTTAATTACTGTGTACTGTGTCATACACTTTTAAATAATAATAAGAATAGCATAAAGTAATATTTTCTACTAAAAATATTGTTGCCTGGATGGGAACCAAACCCGAGACGTTGCAGACGTACGCTTGCGAAAGTGTATTGAACACAGTTGCCCTGTGCGTGGGAGTCACAGACTGGACAGTGGTCATAACTCAAGGACTATGGAATTAAAAGCGATATTTTAATTTAATTAACTTGTAATGACTTGAGACTGTTTAAAGATACGGTAAACAAATTACATCAGTGAGTTCCTGATGTAGGAGCTATCAACTGTGAAAGTTTCATTGAAATCTGAGTGTGCCACTTCGGGTATGTTCCTTGTAAGTACGTTCCAATGGACCTCAACAGAAGTTATCTTATTTTGTGTTCCCATTTCCTTTACAGAACCAACATCCTAAAAATGATTTGTTCTCTTTATTAATCTTCTACGACAATCATTACCATTATGATCCGACGTTGTTTTCATCTCCGTCCACTAGAATGGGCTTTACGTTGTCTGTATACTGCTGTAAGTACGCAAATGTAACTCTTAGGTCAATCTCTGCCTCACAGATGGCACTGGAGCAACTTAGTAGAATTGTCTCTCCTAAATCAAGGAAGGTAATAGCAATTTATGTACCCCTGAAACATTACAATTCAGAACTCTAAAGTGTCACTCCTTTTTGGATATTTTATGCGATAAATTACAGCTCATTTAAAATTATGAACAGTTTTCTTTATTTGCCGCTATTATTATTATTAAATATATTTAACTGATGCAGCTTGAAATATTTTCTTGTGTAGCTAATATTGTCATCGATATACATACGTGGCGTATAGAATAATGTTTTCCGATCTTAAAGTTCATGGTATAAGATATGGTAAAATTAATATATCGCAGCAACAACACTATGGCTTACTCCCTTCCCTTCCCTTCTCATCATTAATAATACTCTAGAATAAGATTATGCAAGGTGAAATTCACATTTTCGTCCGGTAGCATAAGTAACAATGAATTGTGTTCGATTTATAGCATTATTGTTCATAAAATTATTGTTCATTAGCGATTATTGTTCATAAAATTTCATTACTACTATCTATGCAATAATCTAATACTTAATCAGTGTACTCAACGTAAGTAGAGAACGTTAGGTTACTTTGCTTCATTTATTCATTGGTAAATGATGTCATACTTTGGCTTTTTATACAAGCACCTAAGTCCAACAGAGCAGGTTAGGTGGATTTATTTTAGTTTGCAGTACTAAAAAGACTGGAGTAGAATAAAAATTAATTTTAATTCTTTCATAAACATACATCGTAGAAACTATATTTTATTTTTGGACAAACATAGATCAAAGTTTCTCGAGAGAGACAAATGAGTCGAAAAGGACGTGATAAACATACGTGGAGTAGGACGGTCATCGATACACATACGTGGAGTAGGACGGTCATCGATAAACATACGTGGAGTAGGACGGTCATCGATA
>JAGDQP010006631.1:0-27259 GCA_022664845.1 Lepisma saccharinum | reverse complement strand
TAGGACGATCTTAGACAAGCATATATGAAATATGACGATCTTTGATATACATTTGTCTAGTAGGACGTTGTTTGGTAAACATATTTCCAGTAGGACGTTGTTTGGTAAACATATTTCCAGCAGAACGTTCTTTGATAAATATAACTTGAATAGGAATAATATTCTATTCTTCGATAAACGTAAATCAAGTGCGATTTATCTTTCTCTTCTCCATATATACACACACTGATTGGGAATTAGCCCAGAAAAATATACGATGTCCTAAGTAGATATTACTTTGTAGTTGTTTCCAAAAAGGTTCGAAATTTGAAATTAAGTATTATGATCCATTCTATTCGAAGTGCATACTTATCATGTAAGAGTTTTTTTTTTATTTCTCGTAAGCATTTCTAAATCCATGTCAACTGTTTTCGTTCAGTAATCACCTTGAGTGTGATTTCTGTTCTGTGTAGATACTTCCAACCTTTTATAGTACATTTTGACAAAACACATATCGAAAATATTTTTTTCACTTGGATTACGTTATTCTATCTATTTTAAGTGTCGTAGTGATGCATGTTTAGCTATGCAAGTGCCGTAATAATTAATCATTGTTAGTAATAGTATAAGCACATTTTCCCGTATAGTATGTTGCTACGATCTGTTTCTGGCAGCAACCTCTTACTGTCTGTGGTATAGACGAAAATTTTCTTCTTACTACAGTTGTTTCAAGCTGCCACCCACTGTGTTCGGACATGACTGTAAAATAAACGTATCATAACATTATACAAATAACTTTAGGAAATAAATAAGCACATAAATTAATTTATTGTCATAGCCTAATTTCGTGCAGGGGAACTGACTCCGTTTTTCAACTGAGAGCAGGTTAAAATAATTTTTTGATAATTTTATTAATGTAAGATAACATTATTGTGAGTTATATGATTATGAGGAAATGCTGATTTTTAATGGAATAGTACACGGAGTATAATCTGGTAACGTGAATTTTGGTACTGTAATTGATTGTTATATGTTTTCTGCAGTCAGAACTCAGAGTTCATTAAAAGTTCACTTTGTCTCGGATATTGCTACCTCCCTCCTCGGGCAACAGGAAGTGATTTGAAGTTAAGCTGAATGAGCTAAATGACTGTGTCTATATTGAGATGGGGAAGAAAGAGGAAGAAAGGAAAGTAAAAGATTTGATAATGGAGAACTGCAAGAGGCAAGGTTTTAAAAAGTTTGTTAGTGAAGTGGGTAGAATGCCGAAAATGAAGGGATTACCAAAACTTCACAAGAAGGAAGTGAAATTGAGACTGGTACTGGACTGCAGAGGAAAGATGATAGATCATCCAGAGAAGGAGATTAAAAGAATAATCGAGAAAATAAAGGAAGATCAAAACAGTAGAAGAGTGGTAAATAGAGGACACGTGATAAAGTTGACTGAGCAGTTAGGGACAAGGAAAGAAAGTACTGTGATATTTAGTGTGGACGTGCAAAGTACATTCCCACGTTTGAAGAAGTAAGATATCTTGGAAATAATGAAGGAGGAGATTAGAGAAAAGAGGGTAGAGGACTTGGACAGTGACAGAATGACGAAGGCGATTAGCACAGTGTGGACGAACGGTTATTTCTTGATCGGAGACTATAGTACGTATGAACGAGGGTCTGAGAATAGGTTCGTGAATTAGTCGAGTAATAGCGGGCTTGGTGATGAATAGATTGGAAGGAAAAGTGTTGAAGAAAGAGGAGAATGACTTCTGCTGTTTTCTAGGAATGTTAATGATTGCTTTGGTGTGTATAAAAGTTTCAAGAGACCGTTGAGGAAGTTCATAAACTGTCTTAACGATGAAGAAAAATAAATAGAATTAGAAAAAACAATGAAGGGAAGTTTTGCGACTTTGTGGTATCAAAAAGAACGTGCATCAGGTATTTATTGTCACAAAATGAGTGAAGTGGACGACGCTACGAGGGTAAACTTTGTAGAGAATATGGAAAAAGGATAGGGTTGATAAAAATCAGTGAAGAACAGAAGATGAAAGATGTCAGTAGGCAATGGTGCCAATTGATGAATAATGGTATATCAAGGAGGACAGAAAGAAGATGAAAAACAGAAAGAGAAAGGAAGATGGGTAAAGCAGAAGAAATGGTACGAGATAGAGAGTGTAGGAAGAATAACAGATAATATAAAGAAGACGTTGAAGAAGGAAGCTTTGAGGACTTATAGGAAAGTAGGGAACAAGATTATTGAGATAGTAAGAAACAAGCGGGATAACAAGAAATCAGTTAATGACCAGGGAATCTTGGTGTACAAGATAAAATGTAAGGAGTGTGACATGGTATATGTGGGAGACATGGAAAAGATTGAAAGAAAGGTTAAAACAACATAAAGTTGATGTCGGATTGAGAAGAGACATGAATGCAGTTTGAAAGATATGAGCCATGAAATAGATTAGGAGGGTGCTATTGTTATGCAAACAGAAACCAGATTCCTTGTTAGAAAATAAAGAGAATAAGAGAGGAAGGAGAAAAAGTGATGAACTGGAAAAGTGGTTGTGTTATAAGTTAAGAATGTGATGAGATATTGAAAAGGCAGGAAAGAAAGAAAAATAAGTTGTATATAAGTTATGCTGGTTGTTACGCCTAGTATTAGTCTATTTTTATGTACATAGTCGTTCTGTTTTAATGTTACTTTAAACCAGACTCTTACCTATTTTATATTTTATTTTATTTTTATTTTGTTTTTTTGATGCTAGAAAGTATCCAAGGAACTCTTATCATCGAGATGTTTGTCGGCTTTTTGGCTAAGAAAGGTGGAGGGACCATTGAGAGATGAATGTTGTCTTGGGAGGCCTGCAGCGATATCCGGAATAAAATGAACTTTTAATGAACTCTGACTTCTGATTGGTAGAAATGAAAGACGAAAAGTGAAACATTAAATAGATATGAAATCTGATTTGTTCTTACTTTTAGATGGATCTTTTTTTTAGACTTTAGATTTTAGTGTTTTGGTGTTATGTGTAATTAATTGCCTTATAACAGCTTTTATAATAAATGAAATGTTTTAAATGTAAAACGATTGAGCAAAGTGTAGACAATGTGCTAGTTACAGAAACCACAAATTATCAAAAGCTTAGTAACTGAACGTGGTGTTTGATACTGTGTGTACAGAAAGAAATGAAATCATACTACTACTACTTTATAGCACACTTCTTTTCAATTTTTTGTACTTGGCATGTTAAACTAAATTGAATCTATTCACGGTCTTTAGGCAACAAACCAGGATTGGGAAGGAAGAAGGTGTAAAAGGTGGAAATGAGCCTAATTTTAAAGATATCACCCCGATGTTAGCGTTGTGTGGCCAAGAAGAAACCTGGGAACATCTCAACAAGAATCCTGGTATCGTTTTCAGGATCTTCTGGTTGTAAAGTCAACATCTACCAACTCAGCTGCAGCCACTCGGATAAAAATAATCTAAGTCGGTTAGAATCTTTGTTCTCTTCACACCAAGTTCTTATAACATTCATTTGGAAAATGTGATTTGCTGATGCAAAAATCTGGTTGTGACTATAAAGGGAGGTACAAAAATATGACAATTTACAAACAAAAAGATCGGTTAATTCAAACTCAGTCTCTGTCTTTGGATGTAAATATGTCCGTTGGAATGAACGTTTTGTCTGAGTATTCTTTAGTTAAAAAGATACGGTAATCGGTTTTGAATGTGTCTTGAATTATCATAAAAAGGATGTTTAAAATCATTAAATTTTCTTATCGTTTCTACACTTCTTAAAGTTGTGAAAATTCAATGTATCATCTTCAGTTTGATGTGGTAGGTTTTGCAACATTTCTTTCTACTGACAATAGTATAACTGTGTTTGGATTTTGTTCAGTTTAGTAAAGTCGGTTTCATAAGACAGCTTGGTCAACCCTAATTGATAATACGAAATCGAATTTTTATATTTCATGTATCAGAAGCTATGTAGAATTTTAATATTAATTCTTTGTGAAACATTCGTGTATTCATTCGTTACATAAATAGTTCATGCATTCATCCGTTCATGTAATTGGTTTTAATTGATATCTCTAGTGTAGCTATATACTATCAAGATTCATCGGATTTCAAAGCACTGTATTTTCAAAGGTATTTCACATGCACTAATAATTGATACATCAAAAGAATCGTAAACTCAGCAAGTTTCCATGTGAGAAACCATGTGGCAGGAAGAATACACCAAGTAGCGCCATCTAGCGAGACAAGTGCCCCTCATTACTGAATTGCGCGTGTTGGTGAGAATAACGTCTGTTCGCATTGTCCACCATGTCTCCTGATGCCGTGTAATTTCTTCATTTGCGGGTATGTTAAAGACTGTGTTTATGTCCCACTACCTACGGTGTTGAGAATTTTGCGCCTGGGAAATTTGCGCCCTACCACAAAAAGAGGGGAAAATGCGCCCGCGATGTACCTGCACCGGGAAGTTTGCGCCCTGCGAGATGAAAAAACCTGTTCGAGCTGCCTGCCCGGAGGGGCGGACATTGCAGAGTAAACATTCCTCCCCCACAGCCGTGTAAATTTTCCATCTGTGATTTATTATCATTGGCTGATTGTGATAAGTGGAAAATAAACTTCAGTTATAAGCCAAATAAACAGAACGGATCAATGCAACAGTGTGTTTGAAGTGTAACTCCAGCAAGTAAACATATTGTACATAGGTGAGTTTTCTTAATAATGTTACTGAAATGATGGATTGTTTTTCTGAGCGTTAAACTTATTAACTTAAACATTTACTTTCCTATATGTATTGTATATATTGTAGTATAATGAAAAATTGTATTCGTATGGATCGCCCTTTAGTGAAATAAAATTGTATTTTTTTTTTTTCGTTTAGGTCGGGAGATTATAATGGATGAAGTAACAATCACTGAGACGACGAAAGGCAAGCCCTGTGCATTGTATGAAGGATTCCAGTATCGTGTGAAGAAGCGGAGTATTGAGACAACAACTTGGCTGTGTGTGAGAGAGAAGCAAGATAAGTGCAGGGGACAGTTAGTAACAAAGGGAAGAGTAATAATTAAGGCAACGGAACACAAATGTCAACCAGACGTCGCTAAAGCAGAAGTTCGAGTTCAACGAATGGCAGCAACGAAGAGAGCCGGAGAAGGTGACGAGCCACTATCAAAAATCTACCACGAAGAAATGAGTACTCTGTTTAATCGCGGATTGGATTTCGTGACGGAAGTTCCCGAGTACAACAGTTTCAAGAGAAACATGAACTATGTGAGGCGACAAGAGCGAGGAGATCTTCGAGACCAGGATTCAAGACGAAACATCGTGTTAACCGAGGAAAATCTGAGGATGGACGACAACTGAAGCTTTCTTTTGCTGGATGAAGGACACGAACAGAGAATTCTTGTTTTCTCTAGCAGGAAAGGTCGGGAAATATTGCAGCATGGAAAACATTTCTTTTTGGATGGAACTTTCAAATCGTGCAGCAAGCAGTTCGCCCAACCGTATACGATTCACGCAGATGTTGGCAGCATGGAGAATGAAACAAATATCATCCCGGTAGCTTTTGCCTTCCTGCCGGACTAAAAGAGAGAAACTTACGACTTCCTTTTCAAGAAATTAAAGGAGTGTTTACCGGGTTGGGCTCCACAAAAGATCATGGTTGACTTTGAAGAGGCGTGTATTTCTGCGCTTGTTTAAAACTTTCCGGATTGTACGATTAACGGTTGCAATTTCCATTTCAACCAATGCTTGTGGCGCAAAGTGCAAGAACTAGGTTTGGCATCTGTGTACAAAGAAAATGAAGATGTAAGGCTACATATCCGCATGTGCAGCGCTTTGGCTATGATTCCGCGGGAAGACGTTGAAGATGGCTGGCTAGCAATACAGAGTCTGCGCCAATAGAAGATAAAGTTACAGGATTTATGGATTACTTTGTGAACGAGTGGATGCAGAATCTGAATGTGCCGATCGATGTCTGGAACTGCGAAGGTGAAGGGCATCGAACAAATAATGCTGTTGAAGGGTGGAACAACAAGCTCAAGAGCAGGGTTAACTTGCGTCCTAATTTCTTTGTGCTTTTAAAAGCACTGAAACAGGAAGCTGAACACAGTGCTTTGCATTATGATAGGATTTTCCTCGGTTTGGAAGGCAAAAAAAGGAAAAAGGTATATGTACGACTTGACAACAGAATTGAAAAAATACTGCACAGATACAAAACAGACACAAGTTCGCCCAAAGATATTGTTCAATGTCTGAGAAGATTAGCCTACATCCAAAAATTGGAGTGAAAACGAGAGAATAAACGAAAAAAAAAAAAATGACAAGGGAAATTTTTCCTGCTTGAGCTTCTAAACACACCAGAAAAAGGAACAACAGATTTTGTTCACTTTTCTGACAGTCCCAAGCCTGGTTTAAGTGTGAGGGGGAGCTACTTTACACGACTTAGTCCGGAAAATACAAAAACGAGTTGAATTATTGTAGGGCGCAAATATCCCGGTGCAAATATAAAACGGGCGCATTTTTCCCTTTTTGGGGGGTAGGGCGCAAATTTCCCAGGCGCAAAGGTCTCGCACTACTACCTACAGCCAACGACACTGGTAGAGCTTAGGTAACGCATCAGTGTTGTTGTGATGACTATGGACAGTGGAATGCTACAACAGTTATGGACAGAGCTTGATTGTCGGTTGGACGTGTACAGTGTTTCTTTCATGAATTTTCTTCCGGGGCAGCAAAATCAAGTCACGGGAGGCTCACGAAAATTTCAAATAATTTAATTAAGAACATGTGATACTTCCTTAGTTAACCTAAAAAAATGAACAATATTTATAGAATGTACTTTTATATGCGTATTTCAGTATACATTTTAGTGTTAATATAAGTGCTAACACTAATTCTTTCGGGGGTGCGGTTGAAAACCTCCGGGGGGCTTCCCCCCCCCCGAAAGTATGCGTGGAAGAAACAGTGGACGTGTGTCGAGTGACCATGGGAGCACACTTAGAACATTTGTACTATGTGAGGAAAACGTGGTGAGTTCCCGATTCTATTCACATATCAATCATTATTATATATTTAATACTTTTAAAAATACAGTATTTTGAAATCCGATGAATCCTTTATAGTAACCCTGTATTATATATGGAGTGCTGAAGTCGTGTACATAATGCCAGACATTCATGGATTTGCTGCTGTAATTTCGTGAAATACATTTATCCCATATATTTAAAGTAATTTATACAAGTACGTAACGTAATGTTCAATTATTTATTCACTTACTCATTTTTGTGAAAAATTTATTGATTTTTATGTGAATCACTCACTCTCCATATATCTTTCTAATTGCCTCTGTGGTCTAAATACAGAGCAACTTCCTGATAGGTTCACTACAGTTCACTGGTAGTGTTTCTCTATTCTGTAAGTTACATATTTTCACCCAATACTCCTGTGATTTTCCTTAGAACAAATAAAGGGCTCTAATATACACAGAGTAAGTAAGAATGCAATCCTCGTCATAGTAATCACATCCTTATTGACCGTATGACTTAGTGACCTCCATCACAACGCTCTTCAAACTTGTAAAGAATATTTCTTTATGACGAATTCACTAATTTTAAATTTGTATAACTGGACATTAAAAAAAAACAAAAAAAAACAACCTATTTTTGGCCCAACATTTGAGTTACATTGAATTTTCAATTGAAATGTAGCAAATTAGATTGTTCTGTGATTTCAGGGACACTAAACGTGAAGTCCACTACTACAAGTTTGCATTAAAATTCGGTTATCTTTGAGATAGTTGAGTCAATTTGGGAAAACAACAGAAATGTCAGTAATCGAATTCGATATCTCTCGGTCCGGTCTGTTTTGACGTGTGATATAGCTAGAAATTAGTTCAAGACATATTGGGTAACTACACGATGGCATATAGTAATGTCTACTAAGGTAGTACTCTAGGTGAAAGCACATAGTACAACTTTAACATTTAATATTATAGGTTGAAAATATATGGTGGTAGTACTGCACTAAGCAGTCCGTTGCATATTAAATTGAGAGTATTACTCAGCCATCAAACTGAGGTTGCAAACCGACTTCGTAAATTACTATTAGGCCTAGTTCCCTCATCAATACAAAAATATGGAGATCAATGTCTCTGCCAAGCGTCCCAGAATACTATATTTTTTGTATATGTACAGTAGAACTCTGTTATAACGACATTGAAGGGACCTGAAAAATTGTCTCGTTATAACCGAGTGTCGTTGTAACCGAGTTATATGCTACCATTCGAGTAAGATGGAAAATGATGCAGAACAAACTTAATTAGGCCTAGTTTAGATTGTATTCATATGAAAACCTGGCATTAAAAGTTCACAGTCGAAGTACAACATCAAGTACAGTACTTTATTAAAGTTCAGTCGTGTAAGATAGTAAAAGATGCCATAACGTAAAATAGAGTAGGCCTACTATATTAAATTCCACGGAACAGTAAAATTAATTTGACTAAATTCACGACAAAAATCAGCTTTTCATTTTCCATTCTCAAATTCACGTATAGCTTCAACTGTTTCTTCTAAAGTTAAAGCTTTTCTTTTTTCTAGCTATGCTGAACCATTAAACTAGTAAAGGTATACTACTGATCGTCCGAGGGTGACAATGGTGTGTGCAGCTTCCCTGTAACAATTTCCGAAGGTCATTAACAGAACGGGGAGTGTAAAGAAACTCTGGACACAGTTTCGAGTTCTCAAAGTCAAGCAGCAATAGATTTGAAAAACACTATTCCTTATCTTTAGCCTATCTCTGTGTTTCCAGTGTTACCTTACTTCAAACTCCCCTCTCTCTCCCCCGCACCCAGGTACTCATAGTGAAACCTAACAGTGCTGTTTAAAAATAAGAAGAAATAGTCTGTAAAGGAGAGAGAAGCGGAGTTCATTTCTTTAGGTGTGGCTATAACCGATGTCGTTATAAACGAGTTTCACTGTATAGACGTAAATTAATTATTATTCGTTGTTACAGTCCATTCTCTCAAATTGTGAAAGAGATCAAATAAGAAGAGAGATATCAATGAACAATCTTAAAATCAGTTTTTCCAACAAATCCTTGTTATTGATAGCGAGAGTACCTTATTGTCACAAGAAACTCTGTACTTCTTCTTCCTCTATCGCATGCTGCAAAATGAATCATTACATGATTGCAGTCACTATACAGGTGGATAAATATTTTCCGATATTCTTGCCTCTTCGTCCAAGATATGACTCTTGTCACTTAGGAACGCAGATGTCAATTGCAAAACCTAATTCGTTGGACTATATAGAAAAGCCATCTCTTGAAAATAGACTTAATTGTCTAAGGATAAAGATAATGAAACAAGCGTAGAATCGACTCTTCACACTCAAGTGATTTGTACATTACATTTAATATTTTGAAGTTCACAAGAGTAATGTTTGTTATTAACCCTTGGGAGCTAACCCTCTCTAGAGGAAACGTTAAGGATGAGCATAGATAAATTTTACTACCTCCGTACGCATATAAACGAAGAAGGAAGTTATATTGTATTTGGCAATTACTCATATTAGAGATGCAATTATCTAGGATCGATGAGCCTAGATCCTTCAATCAAAAGAAATTTGCAGTTAACACATATGAAAAGTTGCTAGTTCAGTAAATATTCAATAGAAGAAAATCAAAATTATTGATCAGCAATCTAACGAGAAAGATAATTTAAAATGTAGTAATTTGCTGAAAGTGGTATGTTAATATATCCTTGCATGTTTCTATAAACTTATTATTATTATTTCTTATTAAAGAAGTTTATAAAAATTGTTACAGTATTGGTCGTTTGCGGCCATATTGCAATTAACCCAGCGTCGACTTTGCATGCGAGAGGTCGTGTGTTCGTGCCCAGCTGCCGCCCATCGTGACCGACGTTCTCCCTCCTTTTGCTTGGTGATGCCAGGCAAATGGTATCTTGAATAATCCCAGGGTCGATTCTTTTTCCAAATCCTTCACTTTATGGTCGTTATATTATTATTGGTTTCAGAGCTGTATAAGAATTTCGTGATACAAAGAAGAGGACATTGCAAATTAAATTTAATACGGAGCAACAGAATGCAAGTTGATATAGAATTGATACAACAATTTCGCCATCCAGAAATGATCTATCTAAAATAACGTAAATAATTTTGGGTATATAAATCAATCTCTGACCCTGAGCAGTAACCCTAATACAACATCAAGTTATAGTCTCTAAATTTTCATGTGTAATAACTTATAAGAACGACTTCAGCACTAAGGCTGTTATTTACCACCAGAAATATAGCACTAACAAATGCACTATTAGATTTTTCTGATTAAATTTTGTTCGGATCCGAATGACCCGTGACATTTTGTGTTACTTTTGGGTACACGGAATAAAAATAAGATAAAATAGCGACCAAATTTAAAAACAAATATTTCTTGATAGAAAATGATTTATTGTAACAGTAATAATTATTATAATACTTAATCCAAATAATTTATATTGAAAGTAAGGAAACCCTATTAGCTCTGATATTGTCATTTATTATAAGAGTAAATAGACCATTTTTAAGTACAAACCGTTGAGAGAAAAAGAATGGGACTTACAACCACAGTAGATGTCAATGAATTTATGCTTAGAAATGTAAAGTTTAATAAACGACTTGAATTGCAAAACATGCCAAGTCCACTTTTTTTGTATTTTCATTTTTTCTGTTAGTCGGCATCTGTGTTACAAAAGCTATCTATCCACTTACATAATATTACATCCTAACTCCAACTCAAAACCTTTTCTTAATACAAAATAACTTCATTTGAATAGACTAAGATCCCAAGTCCTTGGACCGTTTTTTGTTCTTTAAAAAAAAAATACTCCGGTGGACTTGAGATATTTATAATTCAGGTATTCAATTGAAATTTGTAAACTTTAAATTTAAATTGAAAGCATTGATATAATCTTTATTGTAGAAAATATTAGATTTTTATATTTTTCAGAGAGTTTAACACTAGAATGCCCACAAGGTGTCAATTTGACACTTAGAGTATTAAAAACATAGATAAAATATTTACTTCTTAAGCTAGAGGTTTGGAAGTTCTTGACTTTTTTCAAAATAACATTATGAACACGCGAAAGAACAATTAGTTTAATTGCGTACGACTGTATGATAAGGTTTGCCAAAAAATTGCCCAAAGGTGTTAAAATGATACCTGAACTTAAATTAAGTTTCGTGTTGAGATGTAGTTTATACTACAACAACTGTTCAAGGTGTGTCTGCGTTAGTTATTACAGACTTTTGTGCTATCACGTTATCAGAATGTTCTATAAGTGCTTCAGTCTCGTTGTTGCGTCAACAGTACTAGTATCTGTTTTGTTTGTTTGTTTGTTTTTGTTTTGTTTTTTGTGTGTGGTGGACACTACAAGGGCGATTTTTATTGAAGAAGCTTTGTTCCAAGACAATGTCGCATCGAAAAACTCTTTCTCCAGACTAAATACTTGCGATTATGCACGATGTTCTCTCTGAAGAATCGGGTGGTGGTGACCTACCTGAACATATAGACGATTCAGACGAGGGTGAATTGGAATTCCCAAATCGATGCAGTGATGATTACGTTCCAAGTGATGATAATTCTCACTCAAGTGTAAATGGGGATAGAGAAGGGAGTCATGCCAATCAGTCAGCTACTGTTCCAAGTACCAATGTGGGTAGTAAAAGGAAAGGGGCTGTGCCATGTGTCGGCAACTAAACGAAACGCCCTCGTACAGACAACAGGCTACCTGATACGTTTATCGGTCGTGACGATACCCAGTGGAAGGCGATGACAATAGTATCCAATAATCCTGGAAGGCGATCAGCTCTAAACGTGCTCAGAGAAGTATCTGGACCAACGAGTTGCGACGCTAAGAGGAAAGTCGTGGACGGCAGTGCGGCCAGTGCTTGGTTTCTTTTTCTAAACAAATCTATTTTGGATCACATTCAGCACTGCACTAAAGCTGATGCTAATCGAGTCTTGAAAACTGATGATTGATCTATGACAAGAGATGAACTTCTTGCATTAATTTCCATCCTTTATGCTCGTGGAGTAAGTGGATGGAAAGGTTTCGACGTGCATTCTCTTTGGGAAGAAAAGTGTGGCTTAAATTTTGCAAAGTACACAATGCCGAGAAATCACTTCTGTGAAATAATGTGGTTCCTTAGGTTCGACTTGAAAGAGACGCTGTCTAACCGTCTCAAAAGTGATGGCTATGGTCTTTTCTCTTGGGCGTGGAACAGATTCCAAGATAATTGCGTTGCGTGTTACAAACCAGAAGAAAATCTTTCAATCGATGAACAATTATTTCCCAACAAAGCTAGATGTCCTTTCACCCAGTTCATGTCATCGAAATCAGACAAATATGGCCAGATATTCTGGATGCTTGTGGATGTGAAGTCGAAATATATGGTAAACGCATCTCCATACTTGGGCAAGGGTGAGCAGAGATCACAAAACCAATGACTCTCAGATTATGTTGATATGAAACTAGTAGAGCCTCTCTCCAATACTGGACGTAACGTAACTTGCGATAACTTTTTCACCTCCGTGAGAAGAAAATAAGCATAGTCGGTACTTTGAACAAGGTGAGAAGATAAGTATCTGAAGTCATTAGAACCTCTCGACAGCCTCGCTACGAGTCCAAAATTTATGGTCACGAAGAAATAACTCTTACGGTTTACCAGTGCAAGGAAAGGAAGGACGTTCTGTTTCTATCCTCGCTTCATTCTGGTGGCGTCCAAATTAGCAGCAATAACAAGAAAATTCCAGAAAGTGTTTCCTTGTACAACACTACAAAGTACGGTGTTGATATTATTGACCAGATGACCAGAAAGTATTCAATGAAGGCAGGGTCTCGACGTTGGCATGTTCACACCTTCTACAACGTTCTCGACTTGGCAGCAATCAATGCCTGGGGGGTCTAGAGGGAGACATTAGGAAAGTCGATATCCCGAAGGAAATTCATTCAGTCTTGGCCGAAGAATTAGGACAAGTCTATGCGGAGAGGAGGAAGCATGGAGCCCTACTCATCTCCAAGAATGAAGCAGCTGTCGTAGCAAATCCGGTACCAGAGGATACTGGGAAGCGGATGAAATGTCAAGTCAAGAAATGCAACGGAACCTTACGACCAATAGATGCTCTACCTGCTTAAGAATGTTATGTGGAAAATGTACAAATCAGGTTCGCTATACTTGCATCAATTACAACTGAAATTGAGTAGTTGTTTCAGATACGTTCGTCTAGTGTCCTTTACATTTACATTCCTGGTGTAAAAAAGTGTACTAAAAGATATACAAAAATAATTTGTTTAGTAACAGATATTACTATCAAAGCCGAAAGAATTATAAAAAAAAAAAGTTTAAGTGATTTTAGTGTGTGGTGTCTTTCAACATTCTGCGATTTAAAACATGTATTACAACATTCAAATTGAATAATAATTTATGTTTCCAAATATATGTATGAGGAGAGTGTATTCCAATATAAACACATCTTAAATCTAGTTCCTTATACAAAATCACGAGGTATCAAAATGACACCTTGTGGGCGGACTAGGGGGTCAGAGATATTGGGCGTGCTAGTGTTAAGCAGAACTACTAATTAACTCAGAATTATACTATTTCAAAGTGCAACGAAATATTGGCATAATTGAAAAGAACAGGAAGATGTTCGAAATGGCTACATTTAAAATGAAGTCAAACATAAAATCTATTCCGCCTTCCCTCGCTTACTCTCTCTTGGGATTAAATGTCCGCGAAATGTATAATATGTTGAAAATAACTTGCACATTGATCATTAGTTTACTTTGTTTATTCACTTTTAACTAGGCTTAATGTTACTGTAAAACTAGCAACACTAAATAGAATTGACAAATAATTTATCATCGAATGGATCCGTTTCGAATGTCGCAGTTTCTCCTGTTGGTGTTGTGGTATGAGGAGTAGACAAAAGAACCTACTTGATTTTTTTCCCTCCAGGATGAATGCTTATTATCTCTTATACATGACGGATCTATTTAGATTACTGCTCTTCTCTAACTGACAAACTTACTAGAGTTCATATACTGTATTTCAATCTATTAAAACATTTCAATACAAGGATTCTGTCTGAATTACCCATTTGAGGTGGTGTAATGCTACATTTTAGAGGGGGTCAATAGGGTTTAAAATAGAGTTATATGAGGTTTCTATCCATTTTTAAAAGTAAAAAAATTAAGTTGCAGGGTATGTTCGAAATTTTCTGGGGTGATATCCCTTCTAGTGAGGCAACTGGCAACATAAGTGTTTACATTTCATGGGGTCATTCATTTAATTTGTGTTCTGTTCTTTGTACAGGCATTTCTAACTTAAGACACTAACAAGTCAAACAGAGACGCTTTTCGTTGAGTACTGTTACACGGAAACGATTTTCAAAAGTAACCCTCTACGACCTATTCCACAGTACCTACTACTCTGGTAGTCGGTTGCTAGCTGAAAGTCGGGAAAAACTTATAATAACGCTTGTTTAAGGAGTATGACCAAGAATATAGCTGTAAAAGTGCTAATACTAAGGCCGTGACACTAGTCTGTATTCTATCTAATACACCGAAGTGCCTTGCTAGATTACAATTCTTCTTGTCCTCTAAATACGTTTAGTTTCTTCTATATTTGCACGAATTTACAAGTAATATTAGATAAGAAGTTGAAATGATCTGAGAATGTCTTACAGGGAATGTATATTATTTTGCTTTCCGGTTTCATATTGTTTACTATAAAAGTAAAGATGAAAAATCCTTCTACTTACCTAGACAGACAAGGTATGTATCAGAATCCTAAAATACCTATTTCTATTGCAACAAGTAACAAATAAACATAACTGTTGTATTTTATACATTGTTGATTCCTTAGCAGTGTTTATTAGTTCATGTCATTTAAGCCTACTCTCATATTGTTAGTAAGATAGTAGTAGTGTAGGCGAATTAAACATTAATAATGATTTTTTTCTTCACAGAACTATTGCCAAGGCTTTCCTTATTACCATATTAAAAGTTCGGACCGATCCAACTTGCGTTATTTGTGCTATTTCCACAACTTTTTCACGGTTATCTCGAATATGGTTAATCCTAGCAAAAAACTGCAAAGGAGCAAAGCACAAGAGCAGACAATTATCTAGAAAACTAATACTTTAGTTTTGTTTCGGATCTTTTCGTTGTCAAGAAAGAATTAAAAAGAAGATTGAGGAACGAAAAAAAAGTTCACGCATAAATGAGCCATTTTTCGCCAGATATACTTAATTTCTACTTTGATTAGTTAATTATAACTTGTATATTTTATAATGAATGAAAATATATAGTAGATAAGCACATTAGTGTAGCTTGAACCTCGCCTCGAACCAGTGGCGGAAGCACATGTGGGAGGGTGAGCCCACTCAAGGGAAAATACTTCATTTTTTATTGCATTATTTCAACAATTTATCTGAGAAAAAGCTTCTATTTGTTTCCAAAGAAAATCTAATTGATCCAGAAACGTCGTTTTTCCTGTGAATTCGGTGTCATATTCCAAGATATAACTTACTAATATGAGAGGAAATATGATCCATTTATTCTGAAATATTTCACTTAGCAGAAATATAATCTCCGTGGCCTATTTCACGGCAGCCTCCTTACGAAAATCCTTGGTTTGTCACTCGTCGACCTTCTTATCTCTCATCTCGAAATGTCTTACCGCCATGACATAAGCGATTTTCTGTGTTATGACGTACATCATCCACTTCAACCAATTATTTGTACTAAGTATCTCCCGTCTCCAAAATCTGAGACTAAGCCCACAGTAAGTCCATTTCCAACACTAGAGGAAAATGTACAGTGATTATCATTTTAAGGATTTCTTTTAAAATATCCATATCTATTTTTTTTTAAATTAAGATATTGCAATGACTTTTACTGTGAGGATTCTTGAAAGTGTATATCGTGAAGCCGAGAGAGATTGCGCACAATTGAAGAGACATTCAATAAAAATCTTTTTTCGATGAAAACATTAAAAAAATTACACAACATATTCTGTAGTATCTTAGCCACAATTACATACTAGTTATCTTTGATGTAAGTCAGTGTATGCTGATCAGCATACATGATAATGACATTTTCAAACCCTTTAATTTGCGCAAACTCTCCTACTAAGATAGGTAAGATTGCGCTCAGGGATAGGAGAGACTGGGTATGAGAGTAAAATAACATGCAAATAGTACGAACCAAATAGAAACTTCATACAAGTCTCTTCTACGTTGGCAATTGGCATTATTCTAATACGTAAGCGAAGACCTATGAAATCATCGTGAGATATCCATCTCAGTGTCGTAGCCGGTTGACACTTGTTATCATTGTCATAGTTTGGAATCACAGATAGACTATTTCACAATATACGGCAAAGAACAAACATAGGTTTAACCTCTGATCTTGAGAATTCCAGAAGTATTTTAGGGAACAAGAATATTCCCTCAAATGTATCGTATTGAAGCTAAACAATCTCTAATCGTATGTAGAAAAAAATTTCATTATTGAGAAGTTTCCAGAGAAATCTTGTCTTCGTGTAAGACTTAATTATGAATTACCATAATGTGTATTTAATGAATGAATTAGACATTCCAAAATTTAGGTTAAGTTGCTTTGAATCATCAAGATACTTTCATATCAATAACGTAGGTTAGGTAAATATTGAACTAACAATATCGTGATTGAGGTTTCTCCTCAGTCACACCTGGATAATACCGGGCTGGTAACTTCCAAAGCAGAAATTGGTCGCGCCTTCTATCCCAGATTTTCCCCACTCCTATACCGACCTGAACCATGGAACATAAATGAAATTCAAAATTTAACCATTAAACTGTTCAGAACGAAAACGCACAATACGCATCAACATTTGAGAATCCTCTGTATTAATAGCAGTAGTTTCTTTACAGAGGAGATGGATACTCATAGAACACACTGGTATACTAAAACAATAAAGGAACACATAATTTACTTAATAAGATTTCTCAATTATTGTATTTGACATCGCCATTCAAACGATTGCTTCTTTTATCAGATGCAATTTCATGTATGTTCTTCAACTGAATATCCTTGAACATACGTAACATCATACTTAAAATCAATTATAAATATTGCATCTATACTCAGAAATCTCTTTTCATTTATTTATAAAGAGACTAAATAAATCGAAGAACAAATGAGATATGATAATGAAAGTCATAATATATAATGGCTTCTATACCGTTTCTTCGTATCCGCACCAAAGGTTTGCATCAAATTCTTCGGCACCCCTACAAGAATTATTGTGGGGACTCTTACTCCACAATCACTATGGTAAACCCCACCCCTGTCTTAAACCTCGATCACTTTTCTACGTAGTAGCTTGAACAACTTCCCGTAGACAGGTCTCGATCGTGTTTTTTTTTTTTTTACATTCCACTTGTCTGTTTAAATTACCGAAAGTCGTCACGGAAGTTTTTTTCACTCTTCCGGAAAAATCACGATTGTTATTTTTCTATACCGACATTTCTCTACATCTTCCCCATCCTAATAATATATTCTAATTTCCCGGTGTATATTCGTCAAAGAAAGATCCTTGCTCGCAATTTTGAAAATAATAATAATAATAAAAGAACATTCCAAAACTGTCTTGAATATTTGAGAACACACTATTTTTTTGGAACAACCCATAACTTTCCAGAACATTCTATATCCAGAACTATGAAACATACAAGTTTAGAGAACATTTAAGCGTGCTTCATAAGAGCATCAGTCAACTGTGAATTGTGCTGTACGATTTATCCCTCTAGTGAAGTGTTTTTCGACCATCTGAACTAACTAGAGGAAGAAACCAGTACCGGTATCTCAAGAGCAGTGCAGACGTAGGAGCGGCACGCAGGAAAGGCACTGCTAGTAATGGTAATTAAAACATTCTAAGCATAGTGACCCTATCAGCTCTTGGAAAACCTAATGAATACTTTTGATCCCGCACCAACGAGATGGAATATTAGGTAACCAGTAACCGTAACCGTCAAAAGGAGCATCTGTTCATCCATATTGTTTGATGTTCAGTGAATAGAATGGACATTTTACAGTGCTCCTTGGCTCGGAGGTTTTTGGCCGCCACTGGGTATATTGACATATAAAGAACACTTCAAAGTGTGCGGATCGTAAGGAAAGTTGTAAGCAATGGATGACAATTCAATAATATTGCAACAATTTTAATTAAAGAGCAAATTGACCTATAATAAAAATTCATCAATAAATTGTATCGAATAAGATCGCAGTTTATCTAGTCCTTTTTTTACGTGTCTAGTTCCGTATGCCTTTCGTTTCCAATTGCAAAGTGTTCAATCATTTTTGCAGAAAGACATGTTAGTATGTTCATTATTTAAAAAGAACTGATTTGCCCCGGCTTGAAACTAAAATCGTGCAGTAAGACTATTATTTATACGTGGAAAAATATTTTTCTGTTTGTGATTACATGAATCCAACATTTTCCAAAACAATTTGATAAAACTAAATTCTTTGATTCCTAGATTATTAATCAGCTGTTTAAACACTTGTTAGAACATTGTAAATAGGTGTAAGATTTTTTTTGCAAATATGATCGAAATCTTTTCTTAAAATGAAAATACCCGTTAGTATCAGAAGATAAAGATGTTTAGTGAGTGAGCCTTCGCTTTTGGTCACCGAAAAACAAAATCTTCAGACATCCACATTCTTTTGTCTGGGTCTATACTGCGTTAAGCTTATTATCAAAAATATATTTGTTTTTAAGTTTCTTTGTATAAAAGCTACTTCATTTGTGATTTCAACACACTCTTCACTCACAAGTTTCGAAGGAGCATCCGCCGAAATACATAACATGAAAACCGTAAGTATCTTTATTTGGAGGTTCATAGGGTCTTTCTGAATACGAATTTTCATTGCTTTATGTGGAACTCGTTTCTCAGGATAGCCTTTCAAACCTTTTCATTTCATTTTGGTAAAATATTTGGCTCGTTTTTCGCTTTTACCCAACAAACTTATTTTGTGTTATATCTTCAGTAAAAATTATAATATGGTGTGAATTGAATTATTAAATTATATTTATACCGTGTCCTTACATAAGAGTGTTCTTATCGTTGTGCATTTCTAAGATTAGATTAAGTTGAGAACGTTAGGAGGTTTTGTTAAGTTAGGCACGGTTAGTTTACGCTAGTTCTCGTTACTTTACGTTAGATGTACTTTAGATCCATGATGTACTATTAACGTTTTGAATTTTATTTATTGCCTTTATGCATCTAAGGCTCAGGCTGGAGTAGGGAAGGGGAAATAATTCGGGAAGGCGTCGGCTAGGATCTATGTTGAAGGTGCCATCCGGGCATTTCATGGTATGGCTGAGGAAAAGTCGTGGAAAAACATCAGTTAGGATGGTCGGCCACTGGTATCGAACCCACGACCTTCCGAATCCTACGCCAACGCTTTACCACGGTACTATTTACGTGTACTGTTAGTTAGGGTAAGGTTTTATATATACCACAGTGAGAGCTTCGGCTCTCCTCTCCCAACCCGTTTGGTCAGCGTGGGAGCAGTAGACCAACTCCTCCTTTCGGGGAGAGGCCTCATCCTCTAGTGGATTGAATATGACTGTGAAATAATAAATCACAGCTGGCACTGTGATCGCCACTGTCTTTTATTCACAGCAGCTCCCCAATTCTCCTCACGTTGCTGGGTCAACACCGAAATTTTGAGCCCCCACAGGGAATCGAACCCGGGACCGCTCGTACTAAAGTCGAGGACGCTACCGACTAGGCTACGCAGGAGGCTCATATATAGTTAGACCCCCATTATGCAAATTTATTTCGATACTTAAATACTTACATTATATTTAGATACTTTCGATATATAAGATAATATTTTGATTCATCATTTACTAGATTATTTTCGTTGAACTTGAATTTGAGGTCCTAGCTCGCGTTCACATCGAGCTTCTTCTACATATACCGAGCAGAATGTCGAACCTAACGGTGCTATTTATAGTTCAATCATGGGGAAGCAAACACTGTTACGAAGCCCTGTTCCCAGTTTATTTTACTTCTTCGCTAAATAAGCAAAACTTCTTACTCAAAGCTAACTTCTTTAAAAAAAAAGTGACTGCAAAAAATTTTCTTGAATTGCTTTGTATATACTGCGAAAAATTGTTTAATGAACGTGTACATTTAGTCTCATGGAAAATAACTAATGGGGGAAAATAACCAAGTTTCATTTTCTTAGCACGACAAGTTATTCACTGTGCCAATAACAAATAAATATTAATATAAATTTAAAATAAATGTTTCATAATCTTGTTCTAGCAATATTATGTTGTTTCAGTTGCTAGATAGTGCAAATTTCAGACTAAGAAAAAAAATCGGTCATTTTCTATGAAAGTTAGTGTACAAAACTGAGAAAGTATACAAGGAGACGTTTCATTCATTTATTTCTTGTAGACGTTTCATTTTAACGCGCTTCCACTGAACCTCTGGTGCACATTGCACGTGCATTTCTTGTATATATTTTTTTCGTATTGAATTGCATTTATTTATGGCCTTTAGCAACTTTAGTTTAGGCTGAGAGGATAGAGGAGACGATGTTGGAAAGACGTCGACCTAGGCCTACTATGAATGTACCATCCCGACACTTGCCTGGTGTAGCCCTCTAATTTTATAATTATTCTTTATTTTATTCATACTGTATGTTATAAAGTTAGCTCTCCCCCACGACTTTTCCAGATGAAATATTGTAGTTACTTCACCCCACCCCCCGGACTTTTTACCCTAACGACGATGAGAGAAGGTTACTTTAGGCGGAGAAAGAAGTCAGGAATGGGAGCTGCACGCTCGGTGTAAAAAGGGCATAAACCACAACATCATAGTGTTCAAGGGTTGTATAACAGAACTCAGTCTTCCGTGGTCTAATAGTTACGATCGCTAACTTAGAATAAGTACTGGGGAAGAGACACGAAATCCAACCTCGATTCATGTTGTCTATCGATTTCGTTAGTCCAACCACAATAAACCCCACTTGATATCTTCAATAGAGGACCTAACTGATATTTATGTCTCATTCGTTCAACAACAGCTATAGCCAAGTGTAACGTGTGATATCTTTAGACCGCTGTAACCACATAAACAAATTTTCTATAGTGTCAATACAGAGGGACAGGTTAAGGAAGATGGAACATAGTGGAAAAACTTGTACCTTGAACTTCTGGAAAAAGTTTTTAGAAGTGATACACTCTATTATCAGTCATTATACAATGTTATATTATTTGGTATCTATATTTTTATTGTATTATACTTCTTAATCTTTATTGTTTCTCCTTATCGTTTTCAATTTCTTATTTTGCAGCTCTGCTTAGTTCTTGTGTTCGTCACTGTTACGTCTGCAGACGTGCTGCCACTGATAAAAACAGAATATCCTGATGAATACCCTGAAGCTGTTGTTATTGAACCAGCACCACCAGTTGCAGTGCCTGTACCCCCAGTCGTAGTACCTGCACCTCCAGTTGTAGTACCTGCACCTCCAGTTGTAATACCTGCACCTCCATCTGTAGTACCTGCACCTCTATATCTGGTACCCGCACCTCCAGTTCCAGTACTAACACCACATGTACCCGTACTGCAACACTTTCAAGTAGTCGACGATGCTGGACAATTTTCCCTCAGGTAAAAGGAAACAAATTAGAAATAGAAAAAAAAATACAATTAGTTATCATTCACCTTCTGTTGAACGTGGTGGGTTCTTCAAGCCACGTTCAGCTTTCTCCATTCATACCGATCTTGTGCTTTCCTTTTTTACGTGTTTTTTCCTTAATGTAGCTGTTTTAATATCTTGTTAATTAAATGATGTCTCATTCTCTACAAGGTGAACCTGATCAACTGCAAATCAAATGTGTTTGATTTTTTTCCCAGACCGCATCTCCTCCCCTGGGTTGGTTTTGATAAGTCTTCGTGACAATTTCTTTAAACTTTATACATTTTTCTATATTTCTCTCTACAATTATACAATTCTTTAAACTCTTTAAACAATTCTCTGATTATAATTTCTAATTCTTTATACGTCTTCAGTCTTTCCATTACACCACCTGCTTTCTTTAATACTTGCATGATAATTTGCCAGCTAATTGGATCGAATGTCTTTTCGAAATCAACGAAAAATGCTTCCTTATCTTCTTCTATGTAACACTTTAATATTGTTCCTATCCAACCAATAGCGTTATTTGTTTTGGTTTTTTAAATTCAAACTATTCTCTTCAAATTTTTGCAATCGTTATGTATCATATAAACTTCTGTTTAGTATTCGTTGAAGAATACTCGCTGAGTGCTCTATCAGACTCATGTTTCGGTAATATCGACTTAATTTAAACCATGAATTAGCCTACGAGTCATAAATAAAATAGTTGGATCCTATAGATAGTGAATTTCCATTTTTTGTATCCTTTTTGTCACCTGATATCAGTCCAGCCGAACTAGAAGTGTGTGATGTACAAAATTAACGTTTTTTTAAAACTATTACGGATTCATACGGAGAAATATCAGACGCTCAGCTCGCACTCCGTACCTTTCTTGGATTTAAACTCGAATGCAGAAATAATCCTTGATGACTAGCATAATTTTATTTGCAGTTCGATTGAACTGACCTTAAGTAGCAGAAAATGTCGAGCAAATGGGTTTCGCTATCTTTATCTATGACAGGTTAATTTAGTTCGGAGTTAAAATGGCTCTTAGCTATCTTTTTGCTACCACGTTCATCTTATTGCAGCTTGACTACCGATAAATGTTTTCTCTCTCTCTCTCTCTCTCTCTCTCTCTCTCTCTCTCTCTCTCTCTCTCTCTAATTGCAGATACGCTATGCAAATGATTGAAACCAAATTAACAGCAACTCGAGTTTCTCATCATTTTAGAATTAGTTACTTTGCATTTGACCTCTCTAACTGTATTTATATGAGATCTAATCTTCTATTCATTGCAGTTACCTAACTGGAGATGGAGTTGCAGAAACAAAGCGAGGAGTTCTGAAGCTAAGACGAGATGGTCTTGGCTATGTCTTAGTTCAAGAAGGAGGAGTGTCTTACCTCGGTGCCGACGGGAAACCGGTCAGATTAACTTACATCGCCGATGAAGATGGTTTTAGAGCTGAAGGAGATCACATCCCAAAACAAGTTGTTCCTGTGGAAATATTATAATTTTATGCCGACCTCTTCTCACCGAATAGGAATTTGTTTCTGCCATTTTATAGCTGATGTAATTTGTTATTTTGGAAAATAAAAAAATGTTAATATATTTTATAAAACAATTATTTTTATACTTACAATACACGTGGCAAAATTGTAATCAAATATATTTATTTGATATATTTGATTACATAAATACATAAGTATTTAAAATACATATCCTAGATAGCATGTGGTAGCTAATTTACACTAGGAAATAACATAAAAAATAACACAAACAAAATAACTACATAATCAAAAAGAAGTATAATAAATTTAACAAGATACAGTAGACATGATATAATATTAAAATAACTCTCTTTCACAAAGTTTTATAAACGTAGATTTATGAAGGTAAAAAAGTCAGAAGGCATAAAGTGCGGGAAGTCTCATTAAGAAAGATTTCTTTTCTAAATTGGTTGAGATTAAGGGTCATATTTATGAATCACTCCCAAAAGTTGGATGGCTTCCAGGGGCACTGAAATGATATTATTTCAATGTCTCTGGCTGCCACCCACCTCTTGGGAGTGATTCATAAAAATATGGGCCTAAGTTTCCAATCAGTACACCAACTTTCTAAGCGTGTTAAGTTATTTTGAAGAGTAGTAACGTCTGTGGGAGATGATATGGTGTGTTTTTCTTTTCTTTTGTCATCGGTATAAAGAAGAATGTTGGAATTATCGATGAGGTAGTCACAAATGTCATAAGTTGGACTCAGATATGATGATTCTCTGTTTTGTATTGCATAAATACGAGGAAAATAGAGCTTCCAGGGAACTAAAGGAGGGTGTAATTGACTGAATCACCTCGGAAAAATCTAAGAAAATGACATCAAGTACATTTTTGCATTTTAAAGCGCTAATGGCAGAAGCTTGGAGAACTGGAAGGTTTGTTTCACACGAGGCCCCAGCAATGTTGATGGGGGAGGAACATGCGCTAGAATAGAATGTCCTAAATGAAGCGTTGGCTTCACATGCAGATATTCTTGAGTTCATTCTCAGCGGCCGATCATCCTCAGCGAGCTTTTTCCAGGTTTTTCCTCAATCGCAAGAATATAATGTCGGGATGGTTCCTTCAATCCAGGCCCTGGCTGACTTCCTATACACATCCCTTGATGTTACTTGCAAATGGAACTTACTTCTGTTAGTTGATTCGGGAAAATATATTAAATAAAGATAAATAAATTCGTGAAGTGAAAGTAAATCGAGTAAGTGTTCCTGCGACATCCGAAGAGGGTGAACAGAAAGTGCGGCTGCATCTCCCCATCCAACGATTTTGGCGAGATGAATTTGCTTCCCCTATGAAGCTGTCATCATGAACGGCGATTTTTTTTAAAAAAAATATTTATTTATTTTTTGGAATCTTAGGAGAGATGTAGCTCAATTGGTAGAGCGTTGGCTTAGCAATTGGAAACTTAACTGTGACCTTCCAATACGACTGAGGTTTTTTACAGGGTTTTCCTCAGTCATACCAGGAAAAGTCCATTTGGTACCTTGTAATTAGGCCCTGGCAGACTTCCATCAAAAATCCTATACCCTAACTTTTTCCGACCTAAGCTAAAATTGTTTAAAGGCCATAAATAAATTCAAATTCAAATGAACATCATGGTCAATGTGTTGGTTTTTTTTTTCGACTGAACAAAATAATTAAATACAAATCATTTCGTTACTCTTTCATATATAATTTAATCATCTGCTATTCACTAGTAGAGTTGTAGCTTACGCTTTATGTTTCCCTTTCACTTACAGATAATGTATCTGTTGGCAATAAGACTTCATGAACATTGAAGAAACAAACCTTCCAGTTCTCCAAGCTTCTGCCTTCACCGCTAGTCATTGAACTCTTGATTTGCCATCGGAAAATTACAAAGTTTGTCTAATTTCTACAAAAGAACAAAAAACGAAAAGCATCTTTAACTAATAGAAACAAAACCTAACTTTATATTTTGCTTTGTAAACCTCATTTTTACGTTTAGCTTTCTATATTTTTATTCTATATGCATTTTTAAATTAATTAATTTGTCTCGAAGTAAGATGGGAATTCAACGAGATGTTTGTTCATCAATTAAAAGGCAGCAAACTTCTCTGAATTCAAGAGTTGAGAACTCCAAGGGTGATTAGGAATGTCGGGATGATTCCTAGAATTAAAGCCATCGTCGTTTTTTCTCATTTCCTTGGAGCTGTGCTTCTCAAGAGATGTCGCTTGAGACAAGCTTTAGACACAGATCTTGATTCACTCAACAAAGCAACAATTAAACGATAGTTCAACTCGGTATTGACATTTTGTCAATTTATAGTTCTCATAAAGTGCACTTAGACCATTTTCTATTAATCAACATGCACGGCAGTGCATGAGCCAAGTTCTTCACGTCAGCACTGCTAGAAGCATGTTATACAGGAACAAGAGTTTATGGCAAAATCGACGATTTGGGGGCCCCGTAAGAAAAAAGATGTTAAAGATAGGAATATGAGCTTTTGCTGTTAAGGAGATATGGTAAATATGTGCAGATGTACAAAATTTCATATTCGTATCTCAAACTATGTTCTAGTTGTGGACCCCTGAAATTGCACATTTTAGGCTAACTGACTGACTGACTCACTCACTCACTCACTCACTGACTCACTCATCATATTGTTTAGGGTGTTTGGAGTAAGCTACAAACATGAAATTTGGTATGAAGGTAGAGGATGATAAGTAGATAAAGGAAAAATTCCGACATTTTGAAAAGGTCGCCATCTTGGATTCAAAATGGCCGCCAAACCTAAAATTTCAAAGAATACACAGCCTAAACGACTAAAGATAGAACAGTGAAATTTGGTATGAAACTACATCATTGATAGCAAATTAAGAAAACTTTTTAAAAATTTGAAAAAGTCGCCATTTTGGATTCAAAATGGCCGCCAACCCTAAAATTTTAAAGAATACACAGCCTAAACGGCTGCCGCTAGTATAATGAAATTTAGTTTGACAGTACAACATTATTAGTAGATTATGAAAATATTACAAAATATCTCTAAAGACGCCATCTTGGATCCAAAATGGCGTCGTCATCAATCCATTTCCCAACTGCTTGAGCCAGAGATACGAAATTTGGCATAAAGATGTATTATCAAGAGTAGTTTAGGAAAACATAACAACGTTTTAAAAAAGTCACCATCTTTGATTCAAAATGGCAGCTGAAATACCATTTTTCACATCGTTCGAGATAGAGAAATGAAATTTGGTATGACATTGTATCATCACGAGTATGTCACGAAAATATAAGAAAACGTTAAAAATGTGTTCATCTTTTATCCAAAATGCCCGCCTAAGCCCCACTTTATAACGACTGAAGCTAGAGAAACGAAATTTGGTATGAAGGTGTACCATTACGAGTAGGTTAGAATAAATTCGCCTCGTCTCCCCTACTAGAGTACAGTTCCCAGCTGGAGCCTGATTGCGATAAAGGGGTGCGCCCCAGCGAGGCCATCTTGGAATTCTTGTGGCAGCGCCCCAATGAGGCGAAGCGAGTATATACATTACACAAATGTAAAAAGCTGCGAAATACGAGCAAAAGCACCAGGGGTGCAAACTGTCCAGTCAACTCCTTCAACCTTAAAAAGTGGTGAAATTGAATATGGATGAGCCTAGTTCCTCGCGCCAACTTCCAATACCCCTGCGTGTCCCACCAAGTTTTACTCGTCACAAACTTTAGCACTGCCAGGAGCATGTTATACAGGCAGAATGTGGAAGTTTCTCCATTCGGACGCAGCGCTCTGGAGTATGAGGGAATATCTGCATCACGTGGCGCAGTGCACTGCAGATTCTGGTTGTGATAAAAAGACGCAGTTCCTCCAAACTCCTCAAGTTCGATGCGCGGCCTGCCGTGGGATTCTTGGCGCAGCGACGCGAGCGAATCTAGGGGAGTATCAACACGTACGGAAGTGCATGCAGCCGAGTTCCGCGTGTCACAAAACGTCAGCATGCTATACAGGAACAAGAGTTTATTGCGAAATCA